>JARFOC010000736.1:136691-153226 GCA_031763485.1 Osmoderma eremita | reverse complement strand
GCGCCATCTATTGCCAAAAACAATAAATAATTTCAATTTTTTTACGTGAAAAAAATGCCGATTTATCTTTTTTTATCTATTTCCATTTCTTTTCCTCCCTCGTACAGGTGGCCATCAAAATAATCGATAAGACTGCTTTAGACGAAGAGAATTTAACGAAAATATTTCGAGAAACTGCCATATTGAAGAAACTAAGACACCCCAACATAACCAGACTGTACCAGTTGATGGAGACAGACCAAACTATATATTTAGTAACAGAATACGCCAGTAAGGGGGAAATTTTCGGTAAGTTTTTATTATTTTTTTCTTAATTCAATTCGCCTCCGTTATTACGTTTAGCAACTTCGTATGTATCTGGTTGGATTTTGCAATAGCGACAACATATTTATTTATATTTTAATATGTGTCTTGTATTACGAAATCCTTTGCGTGTATCCATGTAGGCTTTGTGGAGACTGATTTTGTCAATATTGCGATTACTTAGAGAGCAGATCTGTTTAGAATATCGTCGTTAATATAAAAAATAAATAACAGTTAAATGTGACGTTGGCACTGTTTACGAGATATTATATTATATTAAAATTAAATTGAATTTTACGAACGGTTTTTTAATGACAATATAAATTTCTGAATCATCGGGAAATATTCCAAATTCATTCGTATTAATTATAAAATTGAATTGTTAAAAATGATAAATAAAATTGTTTTGCGTCCAAAGGCGAATTAAAACTGCACCTGAAAATCTATACTGACCTAACTCAATATTATTAAACTCCACTCGTGACATCATTCCGAACATGCGCCGTGAAAATTTCTGTATCAGACAAGGAAAACTTTTTAAAATTTCGCAATTAAAATGGTTAAAAATATGAAAGAAATTTTCGTTCTGTCTACAGATTACCTTGTGGCTAAAGGTAGAATGCCAGAACCGGAAGCTAAACGTATCTTTTCGCAAATACTTTCCGCTTTATCGTACTGTCACTCGCAAGGGGTCGTACACAGGGACTTGAAGGCCGAGAACCTGCTCTTGGATCAAAATATGAATATAAAGGTGAGTTAGTTCCAATTTACAACTAGCACGCAGTAGATAATAAAGAACTTAGAATGCCGGACGTTCGTATTGGCTTTCAAGCAAAGTTTTGTAGTATTAAATCAAACTTGAAATAATGCTCTTGGTTGGCAACGTTACAAAAAAGATTTTTTTGTATTCGAGTAAGCACACACTTTATTTCCTATATTTTCTTTTGCTTTATCAGAATAATTTTCGGTCGTTTCCCCCATTAAATATTATACTAAAATAAATCTTAAAAATCTTTTATTTTACCATATTATCATACTTCACATATACGAGGGTTGCTTACGAAGTATAATACAAAAATATTTGTTTTGTTAATATTTCAGATGGGTTGGTTAAAAATCAAATTCAATTTGTGTTTCTTATGACCATCGAATTAAATTAAAATATGTTTTTATCATTAAAATGTTCATTTATATAAAATTTTGACAGCTGTCATTTTTCAATTTTAAATTGTTACTTGGAAATAACTTTATGTGCATAAATAAAATTTGACTAATGACTGGTTTAATCTTGGTGTTATTTTTAATTATCATTAACGCAAAAAAAATCATATTGTATATACATACGTGGGTCGTGCATATAGTACATTGTAAAAATATTTTTATTGAATGTTTTAATATTCATTGATAAAAAGTCAACCCTTTTCGTATATATCCCCCAAAAAATTTGTTATATTCAAATGGATTTTTTCCATGTTTTATTTTGACAGCTGTCATTTCAATTTTTTTAATTTAAAACCCATTTTGTTTGCGTCAATAATAATAAGAAGTGTACTGATTTATATAATATCGAAAAAAAATATAAATTAGAAAAAGCGAATATAAAATATATTTATGAATTGGTTGTAGTGTAAAATGGACCACCACTTGCTACTGATTCAACTGATCGTTATAACCGAATAAAAAATTAAATGATATTAATTAGCAAAGTAAATCCGACAAATAATAGTTTCAAAAATCCTAAATTTCCCAATATTTTAATACCAAATTATGACGGTATTCAGTTATTTTTAAATTTTTTTAAATCTACATCCAATGGGGGAGAGGATAGGGAGGGGGGGGGAGAGCTTATTTCTAAACTAAAAGAATTTTAAATGATTAGATTATGGGTTTTTCTAAAAGTTTTATTATGTTCTGATTCTCTATCTTCTAGTTTACAACTTTTTGAATGCACATTGTATATCTATACAGAGCAATATACGAGGGGCATTCAAAAACTTTAAAAGCCAAATTTTCATTTAATATTCATTTAATCTAATATTAATTTTTTCAAGACTAACTTCTTCTATTAAAATAATTTCTAAAAATCGCACTTTAAAAAAAGATCTTTAAAATATATTTGAAATTAATAATTTTGCGTATAGAGCCTGCTCGATCAAAATGAAAGTCGTCCTTGCTTTTTATGTAATAAAATGCAGGGTGATTCGTTTAATATAATCGAAAAAATAGTTTATTTGAGTTTTGACTCGCCCTGTATTCAGTTTTGGAAATTTTGAAAAAAAGAATGTAACTTTTACTATAAAACTGGGCCAATATCAAAAAACTACGCATGAAAAAAAAATTTCAGGCTAGGCCGTTTGCAGTACACAAAACCTTTTAACTTCCAGTGATTTTTATATAAAGTTGTCCATAACTTCCGAAAGACGCTGTATAATTTAATGGGACTCTACATTGGAAGTACGACAGATGAGCTTAATCTGAATGTGAAAAAATATATTAAAATGTTAAGGCTGGCTACAATTTTCGTAAATTACTTTTTTTGATATCTCATGGTAACGGATATATCGAGCTTCGTCACCCTAATGCATCACCCGGTATATTAAAGCATATTTAATAATTATAACCCAGTTCTAAATTTGTAAAATTTGTAATTAAGTTTCTAATTTTTCGCACGAGTTGATTTACAACTTTTTGAACGCACCTTGTATATATGTAAACCAATATACGAGGTGCGTCTGAAAAGTTTGAAATCTATTTTTTATATTTAATTGCTAAAAATGTTAGTATACAATGCGATTGATTATATTTTAGAAGCCATGCAAATATAAATATTATTATCAGTAAATTTAGAAGAAATAAAATAATTATTTTGTATATATATACAAGATGTGTTCAAAAAGTTTTAAATCAGCTCGTGCGAAAAATAAGAAACTTAATAGAGCAAATTTATTATAGCCCGGTTCTAAATTCGTCAAATTAGAAATCAAGTTTCCAACAACCATTTAACTTTCTTATTTTTTGAACGCACCACGTATATATACACAGATCCATATACGAGGTACATCCAAAAAGTTTCAAATCAAATTATATCAGTACAATTTTTATCATAAAATCAAGTAGAGCGCAATTTAACTTTTTTTTCTGTAGTTGGCAGATTTTGGCTTCAGCAACCAATATACCGAAGGCTGTTTATTATCAACGTGGTGTGGCTCACCGCCGTATGCTGCACCCGAACTATTCCAAGGATTGAAGTACGACGGTCCAAAAGCAGATATTTGGGTAAATATCAATTTTTTAAGGGGTAAAATGCGTTTCGAACATGAAAAATCGATTTTACAGAGCGTAGGGGTAGTCCTGTACGTATTAGTGTGTGGTTCCCTTCCTTTCGACGGCCCGACGTTGCGCGATTTGAGAAACGTTGTGATCGAAGGGAGGTTCCGGATACCATACTTCATGTCGCAAGGTAATTGGAATCTCACACCGGTCGATTTGATTCTAAAGCGATTGGGGGTTTTCAGAGTGCGAACATCTCATACGACACATGCTGGTCGTCGAACCAGAGAAACGGTTTACCATAGTTCAGATCGAGAAACACAAATGGCTTTCGGACGCTCCTGTAGTCGATACAGGTCCTGATTTGGAAATGCAACAGTTGAATTTAACCGTAATCGAGCATATGCTCCAGTTACCCGGGTTGACCCAACACATGATTCTGCAATCGCTGAAGGGGAACTCGTTCGATCACATCTATGCCATATACAATTTGCTGGTGGACAAATTGCACCAACGCACCATGAAATTCCAATCGAAGATCTCACAGCCCTCGTCAACTTCCACCGATGCCACTATGGTGGAAAGTGATCCGAACGGTGTTCGGGCACCTAAAATCAATGAACGGAGTGAATCGTTCAACGAACAATTGGTCACGAATCTAATCGGGGAGGTCAATAGCAAATCCAGCGAGGTAAGAATCGATTTAAAACTTATTATCCGGATTGATTTCCCTCGATTAACTTTTAGAGCATGGGAACGAATAGGATCGAAGCTCCCCTGAGTTGTCGGAGGGAAAGTTTCAATGAGAATTGCCTTCGGAGCGTGAGAGATGAAGTGAAGGAACGGAGACGATCTCTGAATGAGACAGCCGAAGAAGTTGGATCACCCTTCGTGTCCATGCCAACCATTCCGGCTGTTTATCTTGTCGGGGACCAATCGAATCAACCCTTAGAAAAGGTAGGAAACCTATAACATTGATTTTTCTTCTTTTTAAACTTAAAAATTATTGATCCTTATTATTATTATTATGGTATTTTTTGAGTAGAATTTTTTGATTTAAAATTGGCTGTATCACCATACTTTTTTGACGTTGACATATGTCAATGTCAAATTTTTCGTACGCCTTTCATCTATTTACTCATTTTCAAGTTTATAGTATTTTAAACTTAAAAATTATTGATCCTTATTATTATTATGCAGTTCGGAGAAATGGATCTCGATACAACGGAAGACACTCCCCAGTCTCTAACCGTACCCTCGACTTCTGCAGGCTACGGAAGCTTCGTATCGGGATCCGGGGATCGGTATTTGACAGTTCGGAGGCACACAGTTGGCCCGGGGGATCCCGCACACGAACAAGTACGATTCCGACGATAAAAAAGATGTTTTTTTCACCAATTTTCGTTTACGACAGGTTTTAGAGAGCCACTATATGGCTCAGCCGACGCAAGATCCCAACGTGGGGCAGCGTTTACTTCCACACACTAACCTTCCCTTGCACCTGCCGTTGTTGGGACAACAGAATCCGCACTATTTCGGCGGGAAAGATCCCCACTTGCTGAAGCCGCCGACCGTCTTGAATGCTGCCGGGGGATTCGGAAGGAGAGCGTCAGGTTTGTTAATTTCGCTTCGAGTTTTAATTCAATTATTTATATACAGTGTCGGTCTAAAAATGCTGGTGTGAACGTTGTTTCTATTTGTTTTTCACAACCTAACCAAGAAAATGTATCATGTCAAGGAGCACTGTTGATTTGATATGTGGATTCCAAGGAAAATAATTTAGCGCGTCAAATTCAAATGAATTCCGAACTATAAGGCGTTTATTTCGACCTTAGTGGATGGACCTGACTAGTGGTTAGTTAACCTATAAATATTCCGTCGTTCAAAATACGCTTCTTACTTCAAAGGTGTTTGTCCTGGCTTGCGGATAACTTTGCGGAAACGGGGTGGGTAACTTCATCTAATTTAAACGATCCAATATTGGCGCCACCGAGCTTTACATCAGTGCTGGACTTGCATCTTTCCACAGAGTCATAAGCGTGCTTATAATCAATAAACAGTATATGCAGATCTAGGTTTTGCTCGTAGCTGTTGTGTAGAAGTTGCTTCATAGTAAAGATCTGGTCCACCGTTGATCTTCCTCGTCGAAACCCTCCTTGATATTCTCCCACTATCTGGTCTGCGTAGGGGCTTAGGTGATTACTCAGTAGTACCGCAAACACTTTGTATACTATATACAATAGTTCTATCCCTCTATAATTCTCAAACACACTTTTGTCTCCTTTCTTATAGATGTCTTTCTTCCCTCCATATGCTTTTAATCAGCTCCACTAATCTATCTTATAAAAGTTGACCCCCGCTTTTTAAAATTCTCCTGTAATGCCGTTCTCCCCTGGGCTTTTATTCTTTCTGAGGTTCTCAATTATTTTGTTAATTTCTTATTCGGCTGGCTCTCCAATGTATTCTTCCTCCTGTGCTATAGCGGCTACGTTTTGGTGGTGCACTATTGTCTTCAGTATTGTCCCCATTTACCAGTTCTTCGAAATGCTCCGAGTTTCCCTCGATATCCAGTTGTTACGATTTGGTGGGTGCACGAGCGTTGCTGTGCGCGTGTACACAAAAAGAAATGACCCACCCGGATGCAACTTATTCGATGAACAAAATACAACACGGTGAATATTAGAGTTAGGTTAATCGAGGAGTCGGTAGTAAAATACAGAGATGCCTTAAAATAACTTTATTTACAGACAAGTAATAGAAATTCAACACAAACAACAATTAATCGAGTGAAAAAAGCAATAATAATGAACTCAAATTGATGTATAAAAAACACAGTTAAGGGAATGAATAATTAACACGTTCAAAAAAAAAATTGATTGAACAAAGTAAATCAATTTCTACAGTGATTTTGAATATTATGTGGCAGTTATTATAAGGACCTCTTACGCAAAATAATTAAAGTAAAAGAAAAAGAATACATGTAATGTAAAAGAAGTGTGAGTGATACTTAACACGTGGCTTGAAGGTAAGGAGCTTCAAAGCGTGGCGGTGCTGGGGGGCAGCGGAATGGTGTTAAGGTAGCACTACACGAGTTGCACTGCACTAGTACTTAACTGGAGAAACGTTGGTCACAGAGCTTCTAACCTCGCGATATTAGGATGTATCAGTTCCCTCCTGCATTCTTGCATCAAACCAATCAATACTCTTGATACTTGGCTGTTGTGGTAGCCAAGATATTGCCACCTCCATAACTGCTGTCTGAATCCATATCCATCCTTCATTCGTGTCGCCATTTATTGCTTGATCCTTCAGTTTTGCTGTCACTTCTGCTTCAAATAAATCCTTGGCCTTTTTGTCCTTCAACCCCTCGATGCTTTGTACCTTTTTATGGCACTCAGTCTCCTACCCTATACACAACAGATCGAAACGCGAAGTCATACTGAAGGTTGTATCGAATCTACGCCACTGGCCGTTGGCGCTAGTGAGCAACTCAAATAATAAAGCGCGGTAGAGGAAAAATAATATGCTAATAAGTAACTAAACCCAAATAATTATTTACTATTTAAATGTTCAAAATGTCGTCCATTCTGTGTTCATAACTTTTCTGTAAAATACGTCAATTAATCTGACATAATTGAGTTTCTTTCACATTATTGGATTGTATTGAGTAAATGCTCCATAAAGAAGAAGATTTTCTTTTATACTTCTGCAAAATACACCAGCAAAACTTCTTCTGAATATAGCTTGACTTCTTTCTTATCACAAAAATCAAGGAAATTTCTGTATGTTTATCGATAAACTTTGCAAAACGTCTCGGGCAGTAAATTCAATTCCAGGATTTTTTGTAGCTTCTCTAATTTCATCCGGTAAATCTTCAGCATTACTGTCACTCATTTTTCAATTTTGTTTTAGTTGCTTACCACTCTTTATTCGTTAAACATCAGAGACACCAGCCTCACAAAAAAATAACAGAAATTGACGAAAAATAATAAATATGTTTACTTCCATAGCAACGACTGTGTATAAGCCATCTTAACGCAATCGTAATTCCCGATTATTTTGCGTATTTTCTCTTTAAAAGTGTGAAACTTAAATGATCGGGAAAAAAATCATATGTTCAATTCGGCAACAAATTTGTTTTAATCGCTTGACTGGGTTCAAAGTCTCGATTGCGTCTCATCTTTGTAACTCCAACCGCGGCATAAATCAGCTACTGCGTTGCCTTATTATTAATAGTTATTAATTTTTTGAAACACTTGTTCTCGTCAACTCGATTTACTAACTACATTTGTTTTCATCGAAAAAACAAAGATGGCGGAGCAAACTTGCATATGGCCTGGGGTGCTCCCGGATCACACGATCACCTCAGCGGCATGTCGACGAGCTCCAGCGGCAACCCTAGTTTAAGCAGCGGTACCAACACGCAAACCCTAGACCACAGTCAACCGGCTTTAGACGAATTAGCAGATCCCTACGCCGTTACGAGGTAAATATAAAGCGATCCGGAATTCTTGATATTCCAATAAATTCGATTAAAATAATTGCAGATACATGCAGAATCGAGGTAACTCGAAGCGACACACTCTACCCGAGGAGGATCATCCGTTGCCGTCGATGAGCTCGTCCGGGAGCAGAACTAGGCGTACAGGTCTTTTGACGGTGATGGAACGACCGCCAGGTTAGTCGAAATTGTTTGTTAAATTTAGCGGAGTGGGTTTGATATTTGATTATTTGCGGGTGATTGCTGTTGCGGAGGTAAGATTTCTTTGTTTTGTGTACTAAGTGGGACAATTTTTATTTTGGCTTTTTCTTTTCCTTTTTATTTCAATGTAAAAACTACTACATACTATAATTTATTTATTTCGATGTTGTGTCTATGTACGTACGTTAAAATCAAAATCCGAGTCTTGCGGAAACGGTAGGTAAGTTTTTTAATTTGTAAAGCTAATAGCACCGTTTCTTATTTTTTTAAATGTACTTTTATTTTAATTTGTGTAAATTAAAACGATTTGTTTCATGTTTTCTATAATTTTATTTTAAAATATACAGTACTGGACAAATTTATATGTTCTACCAGCAAGTTTTTTTTATGACGTTGACATATGTCAAAGTCAATGTCCAAAATTTTCCGAATGCCTTTAATCTATTTACCCATTTTCAAGTTTACGGTATTTCTGGACCAAATTTTTTTTTTATTGAAAATTAGATGTATTACCATACTTTTTTGACGTTGACATGACATATGTCGAAGTCAATGTCAAACTTTCCGAACGCCTTTCATCTATTTGCGCATTTTCATGTTTAGGGTATTTCTGGATCAGGGTATTTCTTGTTTGCAAAATAGATGTATTGCCATATTTTCTTTGACGTTGACATATGTCAAAGTCAATGTCATACCTTCCGTACGCCTTTCCTTTATTTACTCATTTTCAAGTTTACGATATTTCTGGACGGATATTTCTTATTATATAAAGTTGGGTTACCATACTTTTTTGACGTTGACATATGTCAGTGTCAAACTTTCCGAACGCGTTTATCTATCTACTCATTTTCAAGTTTACGGTATTTCTGGACCAGGATTTTTTCAAATTTAACAGTAGATGTATTACAATACTTTTTTGACGTTGACAAATGTCAATGTGAAACTTTCCGAACATATTCCAATCTTTTTACTCATTTTTTTATTTACGGTATATCCGGATTATTGAAAATTAGAATTGAATTAGATGTATCACCATACTTTTTTGTCCTTGACATATGTCAAACTCAATATCAAAATTTCCGAACGCCTTTCATCTATTTACGCATTTTGATGTTTATGGTATTTTTCAATAAGGATTTTTTAAATTTAACATTAGATATATTACCATACTTTTTTAACGCTGACATATGTCGAAGTCAATGTCAAACTTTCCGAACGCCTTTCATCTATTTGCGCATTTTCAAGTTTAGGGTATTTCTGGATCAGGATATTTTTTGTTTACAAAATAGATGTGTTGCGATACTTTCTTTGACGTTGACATATGTCAAAGTCAATGTCAAACTTTCCGTACGCCCTTCATTTGTTTACTCATTTTTAAGTTTACGGTATTTCTGGACCGGGATTTCGTATATCTTCTATATAAAATTCGGTTACCATACTTTTTTTGACGTTGACATATGTCAATGTAAAACTTTGCTAACGTATTCATCTGTCTACTCATTTTCAAGTTTACGGTATTTCTGGATCAAGATTTTATTGATTGAAAATTAGATGTATCACTTTTTTTTGACGTTGACATATGTCAAAGTCAGTGTCAAAATTTCCGAACGCTTTTCGTCTATTTACTCGTTTTGAAGTTTATGGTGTTTCCCAATCAAGATTTTTTTCTTTATTTTAAATTAGATGTATTATACTTTTTTTGACGTTGACATATGTCAAACTTTCCGAACGTCTTTCATCAATTTGCTCATTTTCAAGTTAACGGTATTTCTGAATCAGGATTTTTTTATTAGGAAAGTAAATTTGTTGCCATACTAAAAAAGATAAAGAATTTTCCACAATTTACGAAAATAATATACAAGATTGGAAAATCGACATCTGTAAATAGGAAGCAAACATATATAAATAAATCCGTTCTAGTACTTTTTTTTTGACGTTGACATATGTTAATGTCAATGTCAAACTTTTCGGTCGTCTAACATTTGTTTTAAAGTTTGTGGTATTTATCTTTATTATATCGGGACTTGTTTTGTAAAAATATGCGAAGTGATACGTTATAATTATAATTTTGGATAGTACTGTATATACACACATATTTTATTTATTTTTTGATTTTATTTATTTTTATTTCGAGTTCTGTGTAATTGTTTTGCATGCGTTCTTCTCGTGTCCTTAGTTATATCACCAGAGTTAGTCATGGAAGTAGAGGCCCGTATGAAACGTAATTATATGCCACCGATGTTGCCGCAGCAGCGAAAGCATTCTAGGCACGCGGCTAAGCCACACCTACCTACCGTACAAGAGCTTCAAGGTATGTCGTGTGTCATTTCGCCGAATTCCCGGCTCACTTTTTGTGTTAAAACCAAAAAAAAAAAAAAAGAATAAGTGGTAGATACGAGCTGTATAAATATTGCTTCGAAATTATGCGATTTCGAACGTTTTCGGGTTTCCCCTAAAATAATTTATTAAATTCCCTTGTTAAAGATGGTATCGATTTAAGAAAAATGCTGGTTTAACCGCAAAATTTTAAAATATTTGTATTCAAAGTTAGATTTTTATTGTGGAGGTAAAATTTCATTATGGATTCATTAAAAAAAATATAGAATTTGTCACAATTATTTACGAAATTAATATACAAGGTTGGAAAATCGATATCTGTAAATAGGAAGCAAACATATATATGAAAAAACCGTCCTAGTTGTCAATGAAGAAGTATATACGCAATTCTTTTTGACAATAATCCTAAGAACTAGTGCGATAATCCGTATTTTTCCAATTCTAAACGAAACGTTTTTCTAAATCGACAAAATTTTCGAGTTCTGAACGAAAATCTTTTCACAACAATCCCATTTTTTTGGAAACGCGTACATAATCGGATCGACCGTTCTAGGTCGGGAACCAAAATCGCTGGAACGTTTCAGTCCCGTACGGAGAGGTAGCGAAGGCTCGGCCGGTGGAAGTCGAACTTTGAGTCCTTCGACACCTCAACAAGAATGTCAGCGGTTGCAAAGAGGTTTAGTCCCGCGCGCCAGTCCGCCGAGATCGATTCCGGGTTCCCCGATCCACCAGATGGTCCCCGACCAACACCGCCATCAAATCACCGAAACCTCTTCCCCGATTCACCAATTATACACCGCTGCGAGTATCCAGGATCCTTCGCCGAATCTCCCCGATTTTCAAAAATACGTCACGGGACGCGATCACAACTTCAAACTATCGGACTCGACCTTGGTGGCGCCGGAAGCCTATCAGAATCCGAATTTCTACGATTTGAACAGGAGTTTCTCGAACAGTCCGTTGCATTCTGGGAATATCTCGCCCTACACTCCCAGTTCGAGCGGTGGTTTGGGATCGCCGATCCATCAGAGTTTATACGGACAATTACCGAACTTGGGCATGTATTCCGGTGGGAATTCGCCGATTCTAAAGCCGTTGTTGAGTCCGAACACATCACCTGTTTACGGCGGATTGCAGCAACCAACTAGTGTTTCTTCGATAACGCAAGGGATTAGTGTGTTGAACACTACGGGTTCGATCACCCAAGGTACCCCCTCGACTTGTCTCCAATTGGAGTTGCGTAATCAGATGCAACAGCAGCAACAGCAACAACAACAGCAACCGCAACAACAACAACAGGAAGATATAAAGATGGATACATCAGGGGTGGGGTACGCTCAGAATTACTTACCCAGTCAGGGGAATTACCTGCATCAGGGGGGAATGCCGCATCATATGCATCACATTTTGAACATTCACAATCACCGGAGCCTGACGAATTCCCCGATTAGTAATCCAGGCAGCCCGGGGCTCGATATGATTCAGGAGGAGGGCTCGCAACTGGCCGGAAGTATCAAGATGGAACAGCAACCGATTTGTCATCCACAAATATCGGTTACCGATGTTTTGGGTGAGTTTTTTTTTTTTTTTGGTTACGTTTTGTCTCTGCAAATTGGATCAAATGTATTTTTTAAAGTTATTATAAGGGATTTGTATTATTTCTTCTTGTTCATCAGAAATTTGGTGATATCGGGAGGTAAATCAGTATTTGTAAATCAAAATTTGATGATAAAAAGGACCACCCCCATTTCTGTAGTGGGTGAAGAATTTATGTCTCGAGTCCCTTTTTTTGTTTAGAGTTCACGAGATTCTTTTGTACTTAAATGCTGATTAATGCGAAAGTGCTCGTGGCTAGAAAAATATGGGTCTTCACTTGTTTTTGTTTAATTTTATTGACAACCCTGACTCCGTTTGTTGGCGAATAACTTCTTGTCGAGGCTCTGTTTTTTTTTTTACTATTTCTTGACGTATGAATTAATTTATCGCTTATGTAGTTGACGATGAGAACCCACATATTCGCGAAACACGTGTCTGGGATTAATTGTGCGAAATATTGTGCGGGATGTCTTAATAATAACCAGAGAACGAAAAGAAACATTATGGTACGCTACGTTAGTGTACTGTACGGTAGAATTGCGAGAACGGTACGAAACCACATACACAACAGAAAGATCGTATTACTTATCCTTCTCGCATAAAGTATGTGTATGTGTACACAAACGATATTCCGTATCCTAAAATGCTAGTCGGAGAAATGAACCCAAGAACAATTGTTTGTATACACGAACATAATAGGTACGGTACGTTTAGCGTAGGTACTGAATTTCCGATTACTACTTTTGCTACTATGCTGTGTTGCCACCCTCTCCGGGAGTGCCAACTGTTTCTCTAGATGTACAGTTATAACAGTTTTTACAAAATTTCATTTTTTTCTAAGGAAGTCATTAGTCAGCGACCTTCGACACACAGGCGACTTTAATGGCCATTAAGCATAAATTGGCAATCCTCGTGTGTTGCACCGCCATAACATAAATACGGGCATTTCACCTTATAGCCATTAGAAAGGGAGATGGTATTTGAAACAGGAAATCGGTTAAAATCGCAAATGACTAAATTGCGTTTGTAAGTTGGCAAATTACTTAATGGCCATTAAAGTTGTCCTGGTAATTCCGCATCAATATTCCGTTTTTTCCCCAAATACTTAAATATGTTAACAATTTTTTTCTTCTACCTCTATGGATACCTTCTGTCGCTTTTTCCTATATCCATAACTTTTGGGCTTTTCTCTGTTGATTTTTAAGTTTTTGTGGAAAGATTTGCAAGGATTGTGGATTGATATCACCAAATACACAGTAAATCGGGAATTCCACACACTACAATTTTTTTACAAACCTTTTATGTTGATACATACGCCATATTATTTTTCTAGGAGTACCATCAAAAGCTTTAGATTCTAAATTTATTTTTATTAAGTCTTTTCCTAATTTAGGGAGCGAAGTGACTCTGGTAGCCGGCTCCGACACGTCCGAAGACTCGATGGACAGCCTCGACAACCACAAAGTCTCCAAGATCCCCTCGTTTCTAATCTCGGAACCGTCCGACAACCAACCCTCGATCACCAGGGGCATCGGACGGAAAACCAGCGCCGAGAACGAGGAGAATAAATTTTTTAAAGAGCACAAATCGCAGCAGCCCCATCCCCCGCAACAGCATCATTCCGATCAATTCGACCCCACCTCCGGCCAACAATCGGAGGAGTTTTTTCTGAGGAGGAATTCCGATAAGAGCTCCTGCTATTCGGACGATTCCCTGTCGAACGATAGTTTCAGCATCGGCAACCAGAGCCCCAGTTCGTCGTCGAATACGCAGAGTAGCCACGGCGGGGGATTCGACGTCGAGATCAGAACGAAACAGATGGAGAATTACGAAAAGATCCAAATCAATCAGGAGTTGACCAACGCCGGGACGCAGAACTTTCAGATATTTCGAAACTTGAATCTCACATTGGAAACGGAAGATGGTACGCCGAGATTTTGCGTTAAGAATCGGAACGAAGATGATTTAAACAAGGGGTAAGAGAATTTCGATTGAATTAATCCATTTTTTTTTAATATAAAACAAACTAAAATAAGTTTTTTTTCCCAAAACTTCATTGATTCACCCCACAATAAGGATAAAACGACTTTTTTTCCTAACATTAACAATTGCCGCCCAAGGTGGGGCAATTTTATAATTCTATAAAATTGCCCCACCTTGGGCGCCAATTGTTAATGTTCATATATATTCATAAGGGGAGTGAGGGAGAGGGGGCGACGGTGGATTATGAGAATTGTTTTCAAAAAAATTGGGGCAATTTTTTTATAGTATACACGGAGGGGGGGGGAAACTATAACGCTATTGGCGCCCAATGTGGGGCGTCCAAAAAGTCGTCATCTGATCCATTACAATACATTTATTGTTTTATCTTATACAGACCGGATAATCCTTCGGATGGCGACATCGAAAACTATCTAAAGAATTCCGGTTCGTACGAGTTGGAATTATCGGAGATGTGTTCGAAATGGGGTACGACGGACATCCTCGAGATGGTGAAGCGGACGATCAACGACCAGATCCCCCCGAAACTGTGCGTCGTCAAGTCGGCCTCCGAAGATTTCTCCGAGAAATTATCCCTCGAATACGAAGGCGGCATACAGATCGAACTGCGCATCGTCGACAAACAGAAGGACTACAAGGGGATCAAGATGAGGAGAATATCGGGCGACCACCTCGTCTACAACCAACTGTGTCAGCAGTTGATATCGTGCATGACCGTTTCCTAGCATATATTGTAAGTCCCGCCGTCCGATTCCCCGGTTCAACGGAGCGATCTCAAAACGAAAGATTATAATACACGCATCCGGTGTATTTGCCGCGATTTTGACATTTCGATTTTTCGGGATTCCCCGCAGTAATATTAATATCGTTTGTTGGAAATCCATTTTTTTTTCGATCGACTGTATTTGTTTTACGGTTTAAAACATGTTCGGTACGTTCTTGTAGGCTGCGCGAGAGATCTTATCTCGGATTTTACTGATTTTTTGTGTTTTTCGTGTACATAAAAAAGGTGGCGTTTCAGATTAAAGAATATTCCAGAATTTTACATTCCAAAGATGGAGTCGTCGATTCGAACCATAGAATCGGAAGTAAGTGAATTAAAATCATTTTTATTGGGGGTTAGGGGAAGGGGTAACTATCGAGAGAAGTTACTTTTATTTACGCAAGATCTGATTTTAATGTTTATACATAGCGACAGAGGAATTTTTATTTTTTAACTTGATCCGCTTAATTAAATACATTTTTGTCATAATTGTATAAAGCCATTTTTTAATTATTTTAAAAGAGTTATTCGGTTCCTCCGATCAGATCATAAATCGGTGTCGTTCGGGGGAATTCTTGTATATAATACGATAGTTTTTGATCAATACAACTATTAATATTAGCGAAGGAGTTCTACTGAAGTAGAGAGGAAATTTTATCTTAAATAAATGCATTTACGACAGTCAATGATGACAGGATTTGTACATATATAAATATATATATTCAGATTATCGCACAATGAGATTGTATATATTAGTTCTTATACGTATAACGACATAAATATAGTTACGATAATAATGAAAAACTCTAGCAAACTTCATAGTGATCGATTGTGTACGATGACTTAACTAAAAGCATTTTTTTTGTCCCCGTTGAATAAGGAAAAATATAAAGGTGGATTTTTTTTAAGAAACGTCAGAATCTGTTCCATTTTAAATCGATTAGGTTATCTTCAACAGTATTTAAATCTTACCGAAAGATCGAAGAGTAGATTTTCAGAAACGTGCCATACGTTCAACTCTGACTTACTCTCAAGTACATGTACGATGAAATAATTTCCAACGATGATAAGTAGAATCGACTAAAGTCATAACGGTTTAAAAACATTGAGGGCTTGATCTTTCAACGGTCAAAATCAAAGATGTTTGAATACGGAAGAGATACAGTTGAACTCCTCTAACTCGAAGCACCAAAAGTCCCAGTAAACGTTCGAGTTACAAAAAATTCGAGTTGGGAGGGTTTTTTTTTGGTTAATTTGTATTAAAACAGCATTGTATGATTTGTCTATTAAAACACAATCTTTCAAAGTTGAGAACAAGTAATCGCGCCGAAAACAACAGTATCTATATGCTTATTCACTCGCTACTACTTTCAGCTTGTCCATTTATACCCACACTCCTGTCATCAAAATTTAGGTTGTTACATGTTATTTCATTTTGGCGCGTCAAGTACATAATTCTTAAAACCCTAATAAATGAATATTCTTAACACATTGTTGACCGGCAATTTTACGCGGAAGCTATCTCATGTCACCGGCTATTATTTCGTAATTCAATGTGGAACT
>JARFOC010000736.1:116345-136591 GCA_031763485.1 Osmoderma eremita | reverse complement strand
ATATTTTTTTTTATAATAAAAGGGACACGTGTAAACACGATGAACAAAGCTTTTGCAGTATTCTATATTGCCCCGGGGTTCAAAAATTGAAATTGCTAATGCAAGTGCAAACACGAGTTAACTCGTCATCGGTCAACAACGTTTGGGCATGAAAACACGAGTTAACTCGTGACCGGTCAACAATGTGTTAATAGAAGGATTTTTAATTTCAGTATATAATTTATTTAATACGAGGTACAATACAAATACATACGCATAGAGTTTGTACATACAAATGCATATAGATACCTACATACATATATTAGAAACTAAATCGAACTATACATTAATTTAGTTTATTTTAGAAAAGTAATCAGTAATAATTTTTTTTAACAAAAAGATTTTGTTTTTATACTGATTAGTTCAGATATTTTTATCCGTTACTGTACAAAATTATATTTTTCTTGTTTCAAAGAAGATATTTATAGTTTTAAATTAATAAAATTTTTTAAATATTATTTTTAATCGGAATACTTCAAATATTTTTGCACGACTGATATTATTTTTATTATTTTAAGCCCCCTAAATTCTCCAATCTACAGCAATTATAATCTTTTCAATACAATCTTTAATGTTTTCGGTTCCATTGCACATACATTACATATCTACTATCGTTGTTGCAAATTTAGGACGAAAAATACTTTTTTTTTAACACACTAATATTATTTTCACTTAAAGTAAAATTCAATTTTTTTATATTTAATTAAACAATTGAAATTTTATTATTTATGTGCCATAAACTTGTGTGTCTAAACTTTTGATTATATCCGATCGACAAACTAATTTTAACATTAATCCACTAAGATCTTTTGGTAAAATTTAAATCTTCAATGAAGACGTAAAACATTTTAAATAAATTAATTGTTTTTCTTAATTTTTTGAATTCGCACTTGAATTTATTAAAAGAAAAACTAATTCGATTAAATTCACCTATCTAATGGCTAATATTATATATATTTTTATATATATAAATGTAAATATCTTAAGATTAATTGGTTCGTTAGCTATTATTACTATACTATAAACATTCCTTGTATTAGCGAATTTTTAATTAATTACTTATAACCTAAAAAAGAAAAGGTAAATTTGTTTTTTATAGCACAATTTCTCTTTACCGACGATTATCCAAACAGAAAAATAAATAAGAGTAAAAGTGTTATATTAATAAATGTATATTGTATATAATATATTACGATTATGGTAAATAATAATAAGAATAATAATAATAATAAATTAAAACAAGATATATCGAAACCTTGCGAAGATGAACACAATACAGAATCTACTTATGTCGAAAAATTACCGAGAAGGGGAAAATCGAATCAAATCTATTGATCGGACAAACACCATTTCCTTAGTGTCAAATATAATTTCATTTTTATTTCATACACCTACATTGTATAAATGTAATTGTTATGTAATTTATGAGTTTGTTACGGTTTTAAAAAAGCAACTTCCGAAAGAGCAACAAATAGATGCACGTCGTGCTGGAAAATATGCGAGAAAAGGTTGTAATATAATGATAAATTTTATTATTATTAGTATTTTTTGTCAATTCAAATCTGTGATGTGAAATAAATAAAAAATATGACTGGAAAGAAATATTAAAAAAAAAAATTAAGCCCGGGGCATTTTCAATCTCACTACTCCACACGACATCCATATTTCCTCTACGCTTCGATTCTGTCCTTTCGAAAAACTAATGATGTGAGGTGTTCTTGCTGTTAAATATATGAAATATCAAAAAAAAAAATTCGAAATATTGCAAAATTCTTTATTGGAAGAGTGATCTTCAATGTCGATGGAAAAAGGAAACAAATATAGAGCATTGTCCACGTTAAAAGTATAGTAAAATATTCGAAATATGTTAGGACGAGGGAAAATATAAATATTTTGCTTATTTAGGCGATTTCCCTCAGTAAAAGCTGTTAAAAATTTGATAAAACACCCAACATTTCGTGTTAAAAAAAAGGAAAATCTGTATTTTATGTTTACGGGATTCCCTCAAAATAGAATCTTTACAGAGACAGAAAAGTAAAACAATAGAACACAATATTAGTCCTATAATCCCAAAATTTGTTTTTAATACAATCCGAAATTCCCAAACTCAATAAATATTTTCCATAAAACAATAACAAAATGTACAAATAGAAAATAAGAAATGTTTTACGACTCGATATTTTTTCGGAATATTTCATTTATTTATTTCATTTAACTTATCTACAGCGACATTAAGTTTCCCCGTATAATCATAATCACATTCGCTTTTATGCTCCAAAACAACTTTAAATAAACCACACTTATCGCTACAGTTTACTTTCTCTACGTCTTTCACCAAACAATCGGCACTCGAAACACTAATAATGTATCTCGTTAATTCGACGAAACAATCAATGTCTTCGATCGTGGCTTCGCTTGTCAAAATATCTATTATGTCAAAGAGGCATCGGAATATTTCAGCGTCATATTTCAAAGATAAAACGGGAAAAATTATATTGAACGATTCGAAATAGAACTCGATTTCTTCCGTTAACGGTAACAAAATATCCTTGTGACTGAATTTTTCGATTATCGACTTAAATCGGTCTAACAACTCGTCGTTTTTTGTCGTAATTTCTTCATATATTCCTAATTTCGGGAACGCATTTATATACATGCAGATATTCAGTATGGTTTCCATAAAAAAGTGTGTCGACTTATTTTCTTCATCTGTTTCCGCCCCTAAATCGTGTTCTTTGGTAACGTAATCGTGAG
This sequence comes from Osmoderma eremita, assembly GCA_031763485.1. Lineage (NCBI taxonomy): Eukaryota > Metazoa > Arthropoda > Insecta > Coleoptera > Scarabaeidae > Osmoderma > Osmoderma eremita. The sequence continues at coordinate 133,798 of JARFOC010000736.1, read as the reverse complement.
CAATCAATAGCGACGTTACAATATCCGCGTTTAATAATTCGACTTCGATCTTGAAATTGTCTGTAATTTTCTTCAACGTTTCCATTGTTCGTACCAGTAGTTCTTTATTCGTCGAGTTCTTCAAAATAAAACATATTTTCCCCACGATATCGGGCGTAATAAAATCTAACTTGCTACGATGGTAAGTTAAAGCGGTCAAAAACCTCATTATTTGGGTAAGAATCAAATGATCATCAGTGTCCATGGCATTTAAAACGATGCTAATTTCCACATCGGTAATATCTGGGACGATCTCCTTGTTGCTGCAGATATTTCCTAAAATCCCAATTATAATTTCGATTAGCCTCGGTTCGCTGTATTTCAATATTATAGCCCCAGCGATTGAAGGAAATGACAAGTGATAGAGGTATTCACAAACATCGCCTTCAACGGTCATGTCCCAGAGGAAACAAAGATCTTCTTCCAATTGTTTATTCCATTCGACATCGGATAGTTGCAATAGAACACGTATTACGGAAGATTGGCTGTACATAGTATCTCCGATAGCATCTCCTCGCAGTTTTTCTATGGTTTCCTTATCTATTTCTTCCGAGCTTATGTTAGAGGAGGTCGTAATTGCTTCTGTTTTAATTTCTGTTCCATTTTCCTGGCAATTTATGTTTAGATCTGAGAAATTCTTATCATCCATTTTAAATAATGAAATTTTTGAAAGTCCTACGGTCTATTTGGTCGTTCCTCCAAGATGAATAGTAAGTTTTTTGTAATAACAAAATGCATACACTTTACACATTTTACAAAATTTCTTATTTATAAATATGGCAATTTTGACAGATGTTTTCAGATAATTTGGAGGTTGACAGTTCAATATCGTGTTTAAGAACGTACCCCAGCGAATAAAAGTTATTTTGGAATTAAGCACTTCGAAACGTTTGTACTTTCATTAATTACTTAAAAATTAATCCAACTTTAATAACAAACTTAATCAAAACAATTTTTTTCATTTTCCAGCTTGTAAATTAAAATTTCACTTTTCCTTTAATTAACCCACCCTTCGAAACTGGTAACTTTAGCATTTACTGTTGGTCACGATTAGTAACTATGAATTTGGTAATTTTTGTATTTACTATTGGCTGGACTGTTTAGTAATCTCATGTTTGGAATGTCTTTTGTATTTGATGAGAAAAGTAGTAAATATTCCTTAATTTAAAATTATAAAAGAATATAAACAAATTGCATTTTGAATTCAATAAACATGGATTTATCAAAAATGTCTAACGTCAAAAAATTAGAATTATGCCGATACTACTTTAAAGGTGAAGTATAAACATTATTTTGACAACACCCAAAACATTGTTTTCTTATATTAATCTTTTAAAATTACTATTTTTTAGCCGGGTTTGCCCTATTACCGTTCGTCTGGGCTGTTAACGCAATTTGGTTTTTTAAGGAAGCATTTTGCAAAGACAGATACGATGAACAACTGCAAATAAAGAGATGTTTGTATTAACTTTTTTCATATCGTCTTTTGAGATTTTCAATATATTTTTTTTTAGACGTTACATATTCAGCAATAGGTTCGATATTGTGGATTATTGCCATAACGGTCTGGGTCATCGTTTTCCAAGTTTACCGCGTCAGTTGGGGTGAGCTCGGTGATAATTTATCGTTTATAATTCCGCTTGGACGTCCGTAGAATAGGTGTTTGGTGTAAATATTAAGTGAAAGTGATTTTAATATTATTTTTTATATTTATATGCATATAATAAAGCTATGAAGTAATCGATATGCATTAAGAATGACGATAAAGGTAATGAAGCATTAAATTTTCGATTTTAGTTTTTCAGAAATTTTTGATTTTAAATCATATAATTATTTTTTCATTGAACAAATGCAATTATAAAAAATATTATTGTGAAGTAGAAAAATATGTTTATTTTTTCTTCAAACCAAATCTTTTTCTCATTAAACCACTACTTCAGAGATGGCGCTACCTATATGGAAACTAATTTGTCAATAAAAAAAGTTTGTAGTGGTATCCCTTGATGGTATGCAACCATATTAACGCCGTTCATAGCCGTGACGTCAGGGAAAATCAAGATGTCTGCTGTTTGTCTCTCAAATTCAAATCGTCCTTTTTCATTATACGTTTTACCGTAACCGGAACCACCGAATCCTGTTCGTCTTCGTTGTCCTTGCGCGATGCAAATCGTCAAATCTCCCACTATCACCGCTTCCGAGTGCCTGCGATAGTTCCATGCGAAATGCCAAGTCGTCTCAGTGTCAGGTAAAACTTTAACTTCTCGGCATGTCTTGTTATTATTTATCGTCACCGCTGTGCGTTCAAGTGTTGTAAATGTTGTGATCATGGTCAACCGTCACTTACGTTTGTTATTAATTTCGTAACAGTGTTGTCTATCGGTCATGTAATACGGGATACTTTGCGAATAATTGTGCGTACATATATTGATTTTTTTTTCGTCTCCCGTTAAGATTCGCATGGGGACGAGAACGTTGTGAAAACAAATTTTCCCCTCGCTACGTTTGGGGATGGTGTGAAAGATCGTCCGAGAAGAAAAGTTAAGAATCTGGGAAATGAGGCTGATTCCGGTGAATTATTGCGGCTTCACGGCCATGGATAGACGATTTTCCAGTCCGATGCTGCCTTGGATCGTCTCCGAAATACGAAAAAGGGATTGCCACGAGAAGGTAGGGATTTTCAATTTGAATTTTTTGCCGTTGTTGGTTTAATATCGTTTTTATTCGTGCCTTTTCGTTGTATTTGCCCTTTTTTTCCTAAAACCCTGATAGTTATGGTATTTTTTATGGTAATACCCTTGTATATATAAGTAATACTAAAATCCGTATTGGAATCCTATGATTTGTTTGTTTATATCAAGGACTCGCCTTTAATACTTGTTATTTCATTTTCCCCTGAGAGAATAATTAGGAGCAATTATTATGTAATACCTCCGTCTTTTTTTTGCTAAAAATCACGGGAGCGTTAAGCATATTTAATCACAAATAAATATTAGTCAGTGTTTTAAAAAACACATTATTTTGACTGGTATTTCAAGTTTTTTTAATGACATTCGAATTTAGCATGTTTGAAACCTGTTTGGTTAAGATTTTAATATCGTTAGGGATCTGACCGTTCTTTTTTGCAATTAAAACCTTTTTTCAATATTCTTGTTGTAGTATTTTGTTGTTTTATTAATTCGAACATCTAATCATCCATGCAAGTTTCTGTTGTTTTCGCTTTACGATTTACATACAAAAGCCTCAAATCCCAATGACTCACGTTTTATATTTTGGCTTGCATATAAAGGATGTTGTTCAAAAAACAAATATCTTAGGTGTTTACCAGATAGACGACAAGCAATTGGGGATTCCTGGTATAGAAGGAATTGGTGATTTTATGGGTTGTTTTATGTCTGGCCTAGCAATGACAAGTAGTTCTTGTTGGATTTGAAGGAATTCCCAGGTCAATTTTTGCTTTGTAGTTAATTGGTTTTGTGTTAGATTTGATTTTCATGCCTTCTTGATTTATTGCCGCAAATTGATGTAATTGTACAATAATTCTATTAGCAATGTTTACTGTTATTAAGGAAAATTGTATGTCGGATTTGTACTAGGATGTGAAAATCTACTTTCTTCAAATAACTTCCACCCATGTTTATTGTATTTAAAATCTTATAAAACTTTATATTTATTATTAGTACTGTTTTTTGTTTGCAACAGCTTATCTTTATTTGCTTTTTTTCGTTAACAGGATAGGAAACAGGATTTTCTTTCCTTTCTTTGTTGTGCTTATCTAATAATAGTGCACTTTTTTCCAATCTTATTTATTCTATTTATCAACACCGGCCAAGATTTTCTAAAATACGATTTGTGTTCACATATATCTAGTAATATTCATTTTACGTTTTCTTTGTCTTTATCCTTTCATATTTTCTAAAATATTATTTTCATTTTATAATTTTAGCACACTCACCTTCAAAACCGGGTTTAAATTTGCAATATACGTGGGATGTTTCTGAAGTTGTAGGAATTCTATCATAATCAAATGTATTTTGTTTAATTTTCGCCCATATTACCTCGCAATCTTTCAGCATCAAATGAAGTCGTTGGCAAAATCTGTCAGGATTAGTTTCCGCGTGAGAGTGTTAGTCTTTTCTTGTTGTTCTGCATTATTTAGCAGAATCGCAATTCCTTGAACATTGGAAACATCCCAGATAATTTTTCTCATTTATTCATTTATTTAAATTTTCGTCTTTTAACAAGGGCCAATACGATTTTCTTAATTTAAGCAGTTTTGTTTTAAGAGGAGCTTTCTTTGATTTCATCATTTTAGTACACTCACCTTTGAAATGTTTATTGAAAGTGTTAGATAAAATGGAAAATAATTTTTTTGATTTGCTTATATGAGTAAGCTTAATTTTTACAAAAGCTGATATTATTTATTCGGTACTAAATAGATTGGAATGTTTTTAAAACGGTTTTTTTTAAAGAATTTTAAGAACTTTAATACAGTCATCTTCAAAATAGTTTAAACGTTAGAAAATTCAAGGGGCATGTACAGGTGTTTCATAAAAAAAGAGGAGTTCGTAGCGCCTTTATCTATAGGCCGATTTTTTATTTATTTGAGACGGAAAATGAAATGGCTGAATGTAGGTTATAAAATGAGCTGATAAAATTATTTATAGTCCTTACGGGTTTTAAAATTTTAAGGCCAAGTTTTTTTAAAATTAGACTATACTTTTTTTATATCTGAATTTATTGGTTCTCTCTGTTAGAATTGATTTCCTTGTCTATTAGCAATATTTGCTTTTATTAAGGAAACTTGTACGTCCTATTTGTACTAGGATTTGAAAATCTACTTTCTTCAACTAACTTCCATCCAGGTATAATATACAGTGCGGACGTAAATTGTGTCCCCCGATTTATTTCTGATAGTTTTAACAATATTTAATTTGATTATTACAATGCTAAGCTCTAGTCCTTTAGCAGAAGACGTCGTGGCAATAATAATTTTGGCTGTGTCAGGTGTACTGTCAGAAATAAATCGGCATAAATAATATTTTGACGTTTCTTTTAAATTATAAAATACGTTTCCTAGGAAACATCCACCATTCAATAAATACCAGGATTATCAGAAAGGTAAATAAAGTACCTCTATATTTTATTGCGGATATGTCCGTAAAAACATAGAAACTCGTAAAACTGTTTATATAGGCGTTTTAACAGCGCCATCTATCTTACGTTTTGAGTCCAATACATCTCGCTTTAACCAAAATCTCATAATTTTCCTCTAATTTCATCTTGTCTTTGTTTCTCTATCTCATTCCTCTCAAAAGTTACGAAGGGGGACATTATTTACGTCCGCACTGTATATATTTTTTAAATTAATTTGTTCAGTTGAGTTATATGTATTTTTACCATTATTAATAACATTGTCTTCATGCAAATGAAGGTTTTTAAACCCAATTTAAGGAGTCTTTAGTTTTAAAAAATAATAATAACTCTCCGGGTTTTTTCTCTTTGTTTAATACAACTTCGTCTTTTTGGAGTCCCTAATATTTTCTTCTTGTGATGGAAAAGGGAAAAGAGGGGGACACTATTTACGTCCGCACTGTATACTTTTTTAAAATTAATTTGTTCCGTTGTGTTATATGTATTTTTACCATTATTAATAACATTGTCTTTATGCAAATGAAGATTTTTTAAAACCCAATTTAAAGAATTTAGTATTCAAAAATAATAATAACAACTCTCCGGATTTTTTCTCTTTGTTTAATACAACCTCGTCTTTTTGGCGTCCCTAATTTTTTCTTCTTTTGATGGAAAACGAACAATTCTTTACAAAACGTTAAAAACTGAAAAAAGACATCTATAAAAATCCCAATAGTATTTATTTTGTGTTTTGTGATATGAAACCTCAATTTCCTGCAATGACTTTAGGACAATCAAGTTCAAATTCGAATAAATACAGAGCCAAGAATTATTTCCAAAACCCACACGACCAGCCATTTTAGTAATACTATGTTTTAAAGTTTTCGTTTGTTTGCGATATAAGTTGGCAATAATAAATTTCACTTTGGCATCTGTCTTCTGTTTCTTTTAAAAATTGAAAACTGCAATTACCGGTTGGTAACACAAGCAATGCTACGAACCGATCATTACAAGTTAGTAAGTTAAGTTGGTATAATGTAAGTTTGACTACATTTTTCGAATTTCGGGAATTCCTGCTCTCTCTCCGGTCTTTTGAAAATCCAAATTTTTTTTTGCTGAAATATTTTTTTTTTACTTTCTACTGCCTAAAATATTTTTAAAACTAAATTTCTTTCAAACGATTTGGCACAAAATAATATCTTATTTGGTAGAAGTTTGTATTTTTCAATTACCATAACTTAAATGCAATTCCTTTTTTTTAATCGGTTGGTATTTTATTCATTGTACACTTTATTTTCGCGGATACATAATTATCATTGGTTTGGTGTAAAACCACAATCAATATGAACGCAATATAAACAGTTATTTCCGTTACTTTTCGTCAATTATATTATATACATTGTACATAGTTTAATGAAAGGGTTCTAGATAATTTCCATTATTTATTTGTAATCTTTTAATTATACAAAAAATAAATAAAAACAAATAGAAAATAAAATAAATATACGTAGCATAGAATAATAAAAATAAAAAAAAATCCTTACTTCATTCCCTTTTGCATCTTTCATTTCTTTTCTCTCGATTTTTAAATGTTAGTGAACATCGGACTGACTTCATACCCAGCCATAATAACGTTGGCAGCCATGGGATTCGCGTACATCGGTAGGTAGTTGTAATTATCGATCAGGAACTCCAAAACCTTTTCGGTTATCCTCTTCTGGTATTCGGATCCGTGGAATTTGCCTTGTTGCTTGTGGAATTGTGCCGGAGTCAGCTAGAAATCAAAAACGGAATTACTCAACTCGAACCTCGCACATTGCCCAATACCTTCTTCCATTTATTGCTGCTCAACTTTTCGATTATGTCCTCCAGGATCGACGTGCCCTCGTCCTCCTATTTTATTTTTATTTTTTTGGAGATGGAAATCGATTAGTTTCTTTTGAAATAGATCAGGTTTTCTTTTTTCGGCTCACCGTCATTTGGGTCAGGATCGCGTTGATATCGTCGTTCAGTTTATCGAATCGATCGTGGTAGACGGCGTACGACCAGGGCTCGGAGAAGAATGTGAATAGATCGGCGATGGTCACCATCTCGAATCGGGTCACTAGATTATTGAGGAGTTTCTCGTGTTTGCCCCAGAGATGGGTCAAGTTGACTTTTTCCAATTCCTATTTAGATTTGAGTTTATGAAGTTTAAATAGTTTCGTTTCTAAAAGAACTAATTGGGAGTTGTTTTCAAGGAATCAAAGACTCACGTTTCTGGTTAAGCATGTTATGGTCTCTACGGTATTGTAATGGTTCAAATGCAACCGGAAGTATCCCTGATTGTCGATATTCTTACAATCCCCACTGGTCAAAACTTGTCCCTAAATATTTAAGTCAAATTTTGAAACGCCAACTTCAATTTGAGATTTTCCCTTACATAATCGTCTGCGGCCAAAGCCACGTCCAACGGTACTTCGACCCCCGGCTTCTTGACCGACATATAATTGATTTTCCCCGGTAATTTAGCATAGACCATCAGAGGTGATGTGTACTTCGTTACCAACTTCTTATTGCCGGTGCGACAATGCGAAAAAACGTTTTCGGTCTCCTCCATGACACCGGATCCCCTTAGGAGCCTATCCAGGGTTTGTTGGCCTAATTTCTGCCCGATTTCCGTCCTATTGAAATAACTTTGCTTCATATTCTCCGCGTAAAACCTGTCGCAAAAACGATATTAGAGCACAAAAAAAAACTCTCGTAAATTGTGCACCTCCTGGAGTATTTGGTGATCGTTCCAGCCGCGTAGATACTCGGATCGTTGGTGCAGCAATTGGTGTCTATCACGACACCGCCGTCGAAGGTCAAATTCGCATTATTGATTGCGTTGAACGTCTTAGAACTGATGGTCTTCTTTTCGTACATGAAGACCGCCAGACAATTCACCTCCAATAATCTCGTTAGAGATTCGAATTGTATGCTGGTGATGTTGATCATCTTCTCGTCGAAGGTCCAATCGACGAAAGTGTAATCTACGTACATCTGTATGCCCAACTTTTGCACGTGGCCGTTCACGGCTTCTTCCAAATCGTTGTCGTTGAAGATCGTGTGGTGAACGTAGGGGTCGTCGGATGCCGGTGGAGGTAGGACGAAGTAGATCTTCGAATTCGGTATACCCAATTCCATAACTGCTTCTAAACAGCAATAAGCGTCCAAGCTATAACCGTAAACCACCACGTGGCCTTTAAGAAGGAAATTTATGAATTAGATAAGTCGGGATCCGTTCGAAAGCGTTTTGGAGCCTACCCGGTTGATCTTGCTCGACTAATTCCTTCAAGGTTTTAATTACAATATCAATATCTATTTCAGTGTTGACTATGAAGACGTTATTTGGCCTCTCCACTGTTTTTCCTCTCTTGTCTTCACCTCTCCTCGGCATCTGGTATTGCTTACCGCACATTAGAAAGAGCATGTCGTAGTTTAGGGAAGATCCGTTGACTATTATCGTTTTGTTCTTCCTGTCTATCGACGACATTACTCCAGTGATCACTGTTACGTATGTCGGCAAGGATAGAAGGGATAAATAATAGCCAGAGACGTCACCGGTGGTTGGAGTCATAATGTCTCTGAATCTGTTGCTTCTGTAAAAATGTAATCAATGGTGATGTTGGATTGGATTGCGGATTAGAAACTTGGGGAGGGTGTTGGAACCACACGTACTTGAGCCACCCTTACTGGGCCCTTTGTGCGACTCCCTCCCCAGGCGGTGTCGAGTAGGCGTGGAAGAGTCCACGCCTACTCGATTCTCCCCAACCTCAGGACGAACCCGAGCATTGCGGCAATTAGAAACTCCGTTCTGGGGGAGTGTTGGCCCTGCGTGGGCGACTTTGGTGGCGCCTCACCAAGGTTGGCCACGCTGGGCCAACACTCCCCCAGAACGAAGTTTCTAATTTGGACGATCGCCGGACAGTCGCACAGAATGTGCTCCGGCGTCTCGTCTTCAATGTTTCATGCACGCCTATCAACTAATAGGTAGGACAAGTTTCGGTTCCATAAACGGAGAACGCGATCTCCGCCGCGCCAACCCATCAGCAACCCCGTTGCCTGGGTTTCCTTTGTGTCCTTTCACCCATACGAGTGATACGACATTATGGGCAGGGATTGCCTCCCGGATGTTGTGGCATTGAAGCACCAAACCCGAGGCGATCTTGTGATTATTGAGGGCCCTCAGGGCAGCTTGGCTGTCGCTGTAAGGAGCAATATGCTCCCCTCTAAGGCCCTTTGCGTAAATCTCACTCGCACCTTGCAGGATTCCCAAAACCTCCGCCTAAAAGACCTCGATCTTTCAGGCGGAGGTTCTGGGAATCCCCCAAAGCAAGGTTTAGGTCAATTTTTAGTTTCGGAGGGAATGGTGATGGTTTTCGACCACACGTTTTCATCGATTCAGAAACTTACCTGTAGGGAACTAAGCCGTGGGTGGACACCAATATGATATTATTAAATGTCACTCTTATATTCGGATTGTTCTGAAAGATCAATCCCACCAAGAATGCGATCCCGACATCGCTAGCTCCCACCACTATGATCTTATCGTTAATTTCCTGTCGCGTTAGGCCGCAATAGACCGGAGTCGTTACGTAAATGGCGTAGGGTCGTTCGACTCTTCCTACGGCTTCCGGGAGATTCCAAGAACTAGTTTCGATTTGGGCGTATTCGGGCATCTTTGAGGGTATCACGGGAATCAAATCGCCGAGGACGCACGCCAGTGCCTTAGAACTTACAACTGCAAATTTTATGCATTCGAGCATCGATTGTTTTGTGATTTTTCCCAACTTACGTTCGCAATCCTTCGGTCTGATTACATAAAACAAGATAGTATAATCCGCCAGTCTGTGCAGCTCCAACAGTAGAAATCGAACGTGTCTTTGGAAAATCGGCGACAATACGAAGTGTACTATCAAACCCCGCGTTCCCAGTTTATGTTTGGACATATCGGTCCACGTAGAAATCTGATAGTGAGATTCTATGTACGCCAAATCGTCCACGTCGGAAAGGATGGCCAATCCGATCAACCTCAAATCGCAAAATACGACGTAAACTTTATAAATTTCATATTCGCTCTTCGTCCACTCTAAAAATACCTCTAAAACCCCTTCGCCTCTAGTTACTTTCTTTAAAAACTTAATTACAACTTTCGTATCGCTCAATTTCGCTTCCCTAACGAGTAATTCCCCGGAAATAGCGCTGTGGTGCAAGATGTAAAGTTCCTGGTTGAAATCGGTTTCGGGTTTCGGCGCGGCCCTAACAAATACTTTTGAGGTCAGTGGGAAGCTGTAACTTTGGCTTGGGATGCTCATGACGCAATAATCTCTTTTGGGGAACAATTCAAATGATGCTTCTAATAATAGAGGTAGAGAAACTTCATGTTCAGGTTTAGCAGCTGCTATTTCCAACGTGAAAGCGTTTTCCGCACCGTGGAATGTTATTTCACTCTCTTCGTCGGATTGGACTGCCATGGATCTTCTTTTAACTCTTTTGAAGGACTCCAATTGTTTTTCCGTAAATTCCAAGGCGTCGAAACTAATCTCCGAATTGACGTGACCCCTGAAGGCTACGAACTCCTGTTCGTCCTCTTCCTCTTCTTCCTCCTCATCCTCTTCACTCAGCAAGGATATCTTATCTACTTCTTTGTTCAGGTCGTAGATGCTTCTTTCTTCATCTTTCTCTTCACTCTCCAAGGGCTGTTGCAATACCTCTTCAGAACATCTACAAGGAAAGGTGTAGGTTGAAGTTTGTTAGGATGTTTTAATCACTTACAATACAACGAACGAATCCATGGATACTTTATCGTCTGCAACATTGCATAAGGAGCTCATCCTCAAACGCAGCGAATCGTTCGGATGTGGTTTCCTTAAACCATAGAACGTCACTAATTGGAAGCAATCGCTTACCATATTGTAATTGAGGTGTCTGTTCAGGCACAACACAGCTACAGCCACACCATCATATTCCGCCACCACCAAATGCCGGTTCTTGCGTTTTTCCTTGTTCAAAATGATTTCCGCTATGTAAAATTCCCCATACAGTTTCTTTAACCTGTCAGAGTGTGAGCCTATCAAGGGCACCAAATCGTCATTGTCCTCAGCTACGGCCTTCCTGATCTTATAATTGACCACGTAATGTTGACGTAAAAAGACGTTTAGGGTTTGAACAGATTTAGAATCGTTAAAACCGATAGGCAAGATCTCCATGCCCTGCTTCTGTAGCCAATCTTTCGCGAAGGTAGTGTTTGGTGGTATGACGAAGAAAATAAAATTGATGTAGGGGCATTTCGCGTATAGGGCTTGGAGTAGGGGAGTGAGAAAGCTGTGTTTCTGCGATCGTTCAAATACGACTAGATGCACCCACAAACTGTTCCTGGGGTTCGCTCTCTCCATGCGGTACTTAGTGGATAGCCAAGTCTGCCAGTGCCAAGGGGGGATGCTAGGGATGTTCGGAAAGTTGTTGACACATATCGCTGCGACCACGTTCTTTCTTTCGTCTTCCAAGATTAACGTTATGTAGCACAGGTGCCTAGTAAATATGAAGTGTGGTATAAGGTAAGCAATATAAGAAGTTAAAATCTAGATAGGTCTCGTCCTTACAGTAGATCATCTACGTCGACGTCTCCGAACATCTTGTGTGTACTCTCATTAAATAATTTCTGGATGGATTCAATGTCACTAGGTTGGCCTCTTCGCGTCGTAAATTGTACGCAGATTGATCTCCTAGGTGTTTTTACGCAACTTCGCCTCCTAACCTGTTTGGCGGCCATAGCTCTTCAATTCAGCGTCGTAAAAGGCGTTAAATGTGGTAGATGTCGTTCAATAAACTTTGACAGACAAATGTGACAGTTTTTACGAATGCTTCGATTTTTCCTTTGAAGATTGAAAAATACCCTCATTGCCTTCTAAATATAATATATCAGTCTAATCGGCCTTGCGTATGTATCTTTAGTTCGAGACATTATTTAGTCAGTGTACGGAGCTTTTTACACATGTTGTGTTTAAATTCCGTGCAATGGTTAAAAATATGAAAAACCACTCGCGTTTTAGTCATCTTAGAATCACACGAACATAGATCCGGCCCTAAACCTCAAGAATTCTTGAGGTGTAGGGCCGGATCTATCATTATCTAGGAGGCCGGGGATCATTCTATACTAATTCTATATTCTCATTATAGATGCTAATCGAGAACGCACACTATCTCAGTAGCAGAGGAAGTTACTGGAATATCTAATTCGATGTTATTTTGCAGTACTTGTCGAAATAAATTTTGTGAAACCCCTAAAATTGTTTTATTTTTGTTAATTTGGTTCACTAACTATAACAATTCCCAATTGCGCGGTCAGAGGAGCGCATGCAATATCTATAGTGCCGTCAGAATATATGGAATATATATATGTAGTTCATAATTTAGCCACCAGAGGCGCGTCAAATCGTGACTATTCCGAGATCACAGGTTCACCGCGAGAGGCGCTCGCTTCCCCAGCGGCCGAATCGTGAACTATTAGTAGTTGACTGTTTCACCACCAGAGGCGCGCGCGCATTGCAGGCGCCTCCCTGACGGCCGAATCGTGAACTATTGGTAGTTCACAGTTTCACCGCCAGGTGCGCTCGCGGAAGACGTGGCCCTCTGGCGGCAGAATCCGGAACTATTGGTAGTTCACGGTTTCACCACCAGAGGCGCTCGCAAAAGGCGGGTCCCCCTGGCGGCAGAATCGCGAACTATCGGTAGTTCACGGTTTCGCCATCAGAGGCGCTCGCAGAAGGCGGGTCCCCCTGGCGGCAGAATCGTGAACTATTGGTAGTTCACGGTTTCGCCGCCAGAGGCGCTCGCGGAAGACGTGGCTCTCTGGCGGCAGAATCGCGAACTATTGGTAGTTCACGGTTTCGCCACCAGAGGCGCTCGCGGAAGACGTGGCCCTCTGGCGGCAGAATCGTGAACTATTGGTAGTTCACGGTTTCGCCACCAGAGGCGCTCGCGGAAGACGTGGCCCCCTGACGTCAGAATCGTGAACTATTTGTAGAGTGCACGGAGTTCTAGCGAGGTTTCGTGATGAATGCTAGAGCCACCCGGATTTTGCTCACTCGGTGACTAAAAAATTTCATTATTTATGATAAGAAAAACGTAAATTTCAGCGTCCCTGAATTCTTTGTCAACAGATTGTTGGCTCTGAGAAGAACCAATTTTGGAAACAGAAGAGGTGGAGGCACTCCAAGGCCGGGCCAAGCGAGTAAACTATGAGTTACATTGCAGGGTTTCAGGGCCATCAGGCAGTGCTTCTGTCGTTGACACGTACGTCTCTAATGGCCTATAGCGAAACTGCATACAACCACGTAGTTTTCTGTCTCTCAAAATTTAGTCCGGAGTACTCCAGCAGATTAATCCAAACTAAACTTTCATAAACACAAAAGAAAACAACACTTTACATATTATTGTATTTATTAAAAATGCCCTTTGTTTTATGTAGTGGTTCTGCATCACAAGAAAAGGGTGAACCCGGCACCTGTAACAGAGAAAACAATATAAAAATTGCGCACACCCTTTCAATACGTATGCATGTCTAAGCCTAGTTTTTTTGTTGCAGCTGAGTCTGGGCGTTGAAGATGGAGCTCTGCAGGCGTACAATTCGGACTTCGAGATTCAGTTCACCCATAAGCTCTCTATGATGACCCGATTTTCCCAGGCCGATTTGGACCTCTGCACCTTCCTTTACCTTTTGAGGGATGACGCCGACCAGTTATTGTACTGTTACCTGTTCCAAGCCATCAAGGCCTCGGATGTAAGTGTCCTAAACTCGAGTCCCCGCGATTATTATTATTATTATTGTTAATATGTCGTTTGTTTTATGTTTTGTATAATTTTATTCGAAAAAAATAAAAGCAGTTAATAGAATTTACGCTTGTTTACGTGGTACATATATAAAAATTTCTGTTTTGAGAACACGAAATCAACCTAAAGTGCGACGTTGTTGTGCGATAAGATACCCTGTCCTGCGTATTTTAACGTGGATTACAGTAAAACGAACCTCACTCACCTATCTATAATCATTTTCGAGTTATGAGCAAGAAAGTACAATTCCATTGGGCTCATGTTTAGGAGATACTAGCCAAAATTTCGAATGGTACACACGACAGTCACTAGCAGGACGCGTGGTGCCCAAGTGGCACGGTAGTGTGTTTATTTTTATTTTGGCTATTTTGAAGCATTCGTAGAACAGACCGGCTTAATATGTGGCACGACACGGACCGTTAAATAGTTAATTTTGCAGCTAATTCGCATATTTTTATAAAGGATAATTTAAACATTTTGTTTATTCGATTTGTATATACGAGGGTAGTCTGAAAAGTTTCTAGCGTAACACAAAAACAAGTAATTTTTTTGTCAAATTCAGTTTTATTATTCAACAAAATCTCCTTTGTATCTCTATGCACTTCTCCCAGCGATCCTCGTATCTCTAATCCGTCCAAATAGTAGTTCGCAGCTTGTTCTGTAAGATTGGCGATTGCCAATGTGATGGCCTCTGCATTCGATGAAAATCTCTGTCCTCTGCTATAGCACTCAACCCGTAGTTCAGCCAATTACTTCTATTTTTACAGAAACACTAACGTCGACTGACATAAACGACTGTTGCATTAAACGTCCAAAATGGATGAAGTTTTCAAAAGATTCTTTCAACGCATGCGCAGTTGTAAATATTCGGATAATGTAGTTACATTACCCGAATATTTTTGACGAGTAACGCCATCTCCACGTTAAACTTGATAACTTCTCAGACTACCCTCGTACAAGTTGATTATTTTTACATAAATAATATTAGATATTGACAAAATCACTTCTAATAAGAGACACGCTGTACATTAAACAAACTGTTTTAACGAACATTACGCATTGCCTCATTTGGGAATTTGGATTTCCGCTAATTTCGAACGCCCTCGCCATGTAACGCACCGAAAACTCGCACAAACTAACACAATTACGAAATACTAACCTTGCGAAGAACTCAGACTGGCAACTTTATTATTAGATCTTGGACGCGTGGAAATCAGTGCCGCCGCGACTATTTTGAGTGTACGAAACATCTTAGTGGTTTACGAAACGCAAAACAACGTAAACGTGCTCTTTTTTAAAATTAAATTTAAACCTAAAGGGAGATTGTAGTGGGGGCGTCAGTCATGTTGGTGATAATACAGTGCCTCTTATTCCTACTTTTCTATAACGGAAACGAAGGTGCCGTCAGGAAACTATCCGTGCTGAATTATATAGCCCAGCAAAAGGATTTGAAGATACTTTATTCCCAAGTGCGCATGAGCCCTTTATCCAGGAGCAGTTTGAACTACAGGGAGGTCACGGTCTTCGCACCGACGAACGAAGCCTTTCATAGATTTTCAGGGATTTTGGGACAGAATCTGACGAGTTACCACATCGCCTACAACGCTTACAGATTGAGGGATTTGAACGAGACGTACTTGGAACCGATACAGAAGGGATTACCGCCGATTTGGGTGAGGAAATACAACGGAGATACCTACGTTAACAATGCCAAAATTATATCGACTCGTTCGGATTATTTCGCCCACCATCGTATGGATATTTTGGGAAAACCCCAAGTTTTGCACGTCATAGACGAGGTCCTAGATCCGATAGTGAGAAATTCCGAAGACGCCTTGTCCGCTTTGGAGATGTTGAAGACGACCAAAGACTTTGGGGTGAAAAAATTCCTAAATAAAATCTTTAAATACCAATTAGAAGAATTGTACGAGAAGGATGTCGCTAACACCTATTTCGTGCCTATGGACGAAGGCATGGATGATTATAGGACCAAGATGACTGATCCTTACATTTTGAAAGCTCACATAATCCCAAATAGGGTCTTATTTACGCGTCCAGTACCGAAAAACTCAATTTTCGATTCGTTAGCCGACGTGGACTATATTTACATCCTAATTTCCTTTTCGAAGGAAAACATTAAATACTACGCCAAAAGCAACACGATCCTAGGAGATGCTACGCACAGAAACGGCGAGATAAAAGCGGAAATCATCCATGCGAACATCCCCGTTAGGAACGGAGTGGTCCATATCATTTCTAGACCGTTGGGGGTCTTCGATAAAGTCCTCACCAAATTCCCGTATTTACCTGTTCTCGACAAAATAGCCATGGACCCCTTTTTAAATATATCCTTCACGTTAGGGAACAAAAGCGGTTTTAATAGGGTCCTAAATCAACCCAAGAAATTCACCTTCTTCGTTCCCAAAGATGAAGGTTGGAAATCATTGAAGTACCTTTATAACTACGACCGCCTTTTACGTCTGGAATATATGGACGAGATCAAGAGAGTATTGGGACGACATTTGGTCGTGGGTGACATCCCTTATACTATGGAAACTTTGTACAACGCCTCAGCTTCGTCTTCAAATTGCGTGTTTTTGAAGACGAGTTCGGGAAGACATTGTATCTCGGTTTTGTACAAAGAAAACGAGAGGAAATTCGTGATAAAATGGAATAACATCTACATCGACGTCTATAAGGCAAATTATGAATGCAGTAACGGTTTAATTCACATAATTGATAGGCCCTTCTTGACCAACAAAGACTTCGAGAACGTTCCCGAAGACGAACCGAGTTTTTTTCAGTTGTGGAGTGCGTTGCATAAGATACTTTCTGCTACTTAAACTTTGCTGTAATTTCTTTTTGAATCTGTTTTGAGGAATAAGATTGTTAAAGAAGTGATATAAAAAGGATTGTTTTTTTATTGTAAATAATGTTTATGCAATGATGTTGTATATATTGAAATAAATTATTATTTGAAAATGATACTGCTTCGAGTTTGTTTCGGAAAGCTTCAAAATCACTGTTTTGAATTTTCCGTTTTAAAATTGAATTGAAGGTTGCGTCTGAATTATTTTCCTATTAATAATTTTACGCCAGACACGTGCGCCAAAACAGGGATTCCAAGAAATATAGGACAGCAAAACAGTTTCTATGTAAACAAAAAAGTAGAAAACTTTGGCACCTACAACAATTTTAAAAAACCATGTTCAAGTATGGATTAAGTAAATTGTTTTTGAAGGTCACATTACATTCGCACAATTTTATGTGTTTCTTAAAATATGTGTATACAGGGGGCTGCCCTAGATTAGGTAGGTTACCATGGGGATATCTTTTTTTTTATTATGAATCAGAGATTTGTTTTAAATTATCATAGTTGGATAGATAGAAAACAACTCCTTTTGCACCTACAACAATTAAAAACTCCA
>JARFOC010000736.1:88367-110093 GCA_031763485.1 Osmoderma eremita | reverse complement strand
TGAAAATCAAGTTCGTTTTTGTTTTTTAAACATACATCGTCGATTATGAATACACAAATCAACTAAGTGCTGAACAATATGATTAAACTTAATAGAACAACGTGAACTTTCAGTGTAGACAGAGCAAAATTTAACAGCAAAAGCTTCCACTATACTTTGAGGAGTATATCTAAAATTGTATGATTATGATATAAAGTGCTAGGTATACGAGTTGTGCCCTGTTTTGCACGATTATATAACTCTTGCAATTAAACAACTGACTTTTGACATTTCATCTTTTTATGACATGGTTGTCACGCATCACAAAGCATATCATATGCTTTGATAAATATATAGATAGGTTATGGTTAAAGAAATACGAAAACTCTCAACACCAAATGGACCGTCAAAATGATAAATGACAAGCAAGTGCGTTGACAAGTTACCTTATCTATGCAACTGGCAACGCTCTAATTGAAGACATCCTACGCGGACGAAATATCTGTCACTGGATTTGACATTTGTTAAATGTGAAGTTGTGTTTAGTTGCGTTGGTATGATTTTAACATTTTCGCTGTCAAAAGTCTGCTATTTCTTTGCGAAAGCTATATTAGAAAACTTGTTTATATAAATAAAAGTAAATCAATGAAAATTATGTAACTAAAATTTAAGCAAAATATTTATTCATTGAGTGTAAACTTTTTTTCGTTTGGTTAACGATAAATAAAACCATATTTCTAAAATACGTAAAAATTAAGAATTTGCAAAAGACAAAACTTGCTTTAATATATAACTACTAAATTATTCATTACTGTAATGCTATTTAAACGTATAATTTGAACAAAAAAGTATTGCTATTTACTCCTAAAGAAAAGACAATTTGATTTCCTAAATATTTATCATTATAGGAATTGGTGTTATATGTCAATTACTCTGGAATTCTAACTTCATTTAAGCACTATAATGTCATAGTTTGTCCTACATATTGACTAATTTCTTTGCATACTTTTAGGTTATGCCATCTATTTCCTTATAAGATGAGGAAACTTAAAAATTTTCTTTAACTTTAGCTACATAAGGTACTTTCTTTTACTGCGCTCGTGAAATAATACGAAACAACTTTTACTGAATTTATTGTTTTGAATAGAAATACAAACATAATAACTAACTGAGAACTTTGAGCACGGGTAATATTGAGGGCCGAAATTAACAAGCCACTATTGGACAACAAGCCGGATAAGGTCCAGAACTCTGTCTCACGACCAGACATTCTGGTCCAACTTCCACCGCTTCACATCTAAAACACAAAAAGACTCACTAATTCGAAACCAATCAGTAGAAATTATAACAGCAATATACTTAATATATGCGCCAAGATATAAAGTATTGGAGAAATACATACATTCATAAACACACTGTTCGGTTTACTCCTCCCGCACAAAGTATTAATTAATTCGGGACGACACGTGTTTCGTTTCACGTCTTGATAATGGGAATCCACGTATTCCCGAAACACGTGTCGTCCCGAATTAATTAATACTTTGTGCGGTAGGAGGATTCCGAACAGTGTGTTTATTGTGCTGCCCCACAGTCCTTGCTATCTTTACATACATTATTGTTTATACATTTTTATTTATTTATAGTATGCTTGTTCAAAGTGTGCACCATTGCGCTGTAGACACTGTTCATGACAGTCACGCATATTTTCAAACATATTCGAGAAAACAGGTTGCTGCAGATTCCTGAAAAATTAGATGGTCTTCTCACGTAATGCATTCACAGTTCTGGGTGGGTCTCTACCGCTTCTGTACACTTTCTCCTTTAACATTCCAATAGGTGGGCGTCCGGTCGTGTAGATTCAGGGGAATGTGACGTGAAATGATTCGTAATTGAAAAGTTTCCTGCAGCACTGCTATATCGGTACCTCCCCGTGCTGTTGAAACCACTGTTTCTAAATACGGAGGCTCCTGCCACGACAAAACTTTCTGAGATCCCAAATAAATGGCATCAGCACCATGTTTCTATAACGTTCATGGGTAACAGGAAGAGGTATACCATCTTTATCATCAATAAGACACGGACCACGCACACCGTGTGCTGACACTACACATCATATCAGCACACGCTCACTATATAGCGGTTGCTGGACGATAACGTCTGGCCTCTCAAAACCGAGGAAGCGAGTTGTTTGCCTATTGATGCAATCTTGCAAGTGATTGACACTTCCGTCAGAGAACCACACATTACGCAAAAAAATTCTGGATCGTCGTACACCATAGCCAAAATTCATCTACAATACAGAACCCTGGGCATCGATATATTGGTTTTTCAATCATTGCCCAACCTGAATTCGGTACGGAAATCTATCTACGCCTTTAAACAATCGCGGAAGCGACGTATTGCTGATATGCAATTTCAAAGATGTTTCTCGAAGACTTCGCTCATGTGACTCCAGCACCAGATTGACGGCACTTCCATGATTTTCATTTGTTCTCATAGTTACTGGCCTACCAGACCTTCCCTTCCGTTTACACAATACAATCACGAAATTTCTTAACAATAGAAAGCATAATTGCGTTGCTTGGTGCCACTTTATGAAGTTGTCCATGATATTATTCGTTTCCCAAACTACTAAATACATGTTAAACCTTCAGCAGGAGAAACACAATGTTTTTGAGTAAAGCTTCCCAAATTAACGGTTCCGATTGGGCGTACACATAATGCGCTGAAAATTTTGCAAATCCCTTAGAACTGTATACATGCATTGTACTTACGTAGCGAAAGTGACTTCGCCATTGCTTCTGCAACGAGCCGAACCGCAAAATTTCGGCCTGAAATTTACTCTTTGCTCACCAGCTCTCATCAAGCCCAAACGCGCATTTGACGATTTGCAAGCGAAGCCTTGGGTCTTCTGGGTAGCTGCAAATTTACTGTGTGAGATACAAGTACTTCACCACTGGACGGCAGTATAATTCTTCCAAGCGATTTTTCACAAAATTACTTACGTAGTACCGTAGTTTCTTCTACCCACACTCCGCAGTAAACCCCTACAAGACATACTGCAAATACCAGGACGACTAGTTTCATTGTATGGAAGTGTTATTTACCCCCGATTAATTGAGACAGAAAAAATACCGGATAAGTGATGATATTCTTTATATATTAGCAAACTTCATTGTTAATCTCAACTAATTATAATTATTAATAATAATACGCAATTAATGTCAATTTTGAGAATACACAAAATTGCCAACTGTGAGTTTACGTAAACCAATACGATAAACTTTTATGGGAGCTCAAAACAAATAATATTTTGTTGGTTGATTAAGATTATCAATGCTTCATATGAACAAAACAGATCGTTATGTCACGGCTTAACATAAATAATTAATAATAAATAAAACAAGTAAATAAAAAATTGCATTTTCCATTTTGAATGGAATGAAATATTTGGAGTTGCCGCGAACGCAAATTATTCCTGCTGTTCGTCAACTTAACCCCGATTTTGATGGTCACGATAAGATCTGGCGATCCCTGCGATTTTTTTTCTGGGGGGTTTTGTCGAACAACCTTTTTATAGTCTTGTAACAATAGCTATAGTAATAGTTGCAAGTAGAACTGTTAAGAATTTTTGCGACAATAACCCCTAGAAATATCGAGGCAGTGAAGCGGGAGTTTTACGATAGACTCGGCTATTGTTTGGCCGCGGATGGAGATATTTTCGAACCCTTCATAAAGTAACATTGTTAGAATTTCAATTTATTTTGTATAATTGTAGAGTTTATTTTTCCGTTGTTTAATTTATTTAGAGCTAATTGTTCAGAGCTACTTATCCTGATCCTATAGTAGAGTATTTTCCATTAATTTTCTACTATAATATGAAATAAAAAAACGGTACAATACAGAGCCTATCACCTACTGATATACAATCACATTTTTTCTCTTACAAGAACCATATCACAAACGCCTTTAGTAAAATGAGCAGTATAGATTATTCCTTCGAATTCTGCTGCACAACCTTCCTCCCTTTCAATAATTGAATCAAACGCGCCGCAATCTTAAAAATGAAGAATATTGTTTCAATAATACTGATAAAGCTGATTCCAAGAAATAAGGCTACTATGCCGCCAAAAGATACTGAAAATTTTGGATAAAACGAGTGAAATATGTCCATTTTTTTAAAGAATAAGCACTTACCTACGAGGTCTTCAAACCCGAATAAAACACTTCTGTGGTATTTAGTTGTTGGTGGTAGCAGACCCCATCGAAATGTAATTCTTTGATCAAAATAACCGTATTCCCTAAAAATATATACAAAATATTCGCATTTACTTAGTAAAGTTTATTACTACAATTACCTAATTCAATAAATAAAGAAATCTATTATATGAAAAAAATAATTATGGAATAAAAGGGAATCGATGTTCAAGGTCTAAGTAATGTATTTGAGTTGTCGCAAGTGCATTCCCAGTGCCCTCCACTGTAATACAGCTGGTACCACACCTTAGTAATTGTAAAACCGAAGCTGTTGCTTTAGTTTCGTTTATTCGGTAATAAACATCTTTTTATAGTAGATCTGATATAATATTTTCTAACCAAAGCGTATCACCGCTTAATAGTAATAATAATAATGCGTTTTTGGAGACAAAAATCTTATGGATAAGATTACAACGAACGTATTATTTTTTAAGTCTTTAGTCAGATTATTTGGTTCAAATTATCTTGTTGTAAAAGTTTTGACGAAATTAATGCATATCTAAATGGTCCTTGTAGCGTTGTAAATCCAGTTAGCTCATACAAACCGATAAGCTTCTTGCCTATGACGTCCAAGCCGAGTCTATTAAGTCTCTCGCTTAATAGACTAAAATAAGTAATAGATATGTGTAAATAACCCAATCAACGAGAACTAATTCCCATGTATATGTACACAAAACCATAAGTTTTGTAAAATATAACCGACTGTTATTTGTATGTAGATATACTGTCGTGTGTCAAAGTGACAGATAGATTCTAACCTAAATGAAAATGTCTTAGGTATGGGTTCTTTGTTTATATTCACTTGATGTAACTAGGCAACCGCGGAAACAACAAAATAAATATTAATTCATTCATTCAAAAGGAACATAGAATTTTGCTAAATACCTTAATTACCCAAATTGTGTGTAAGTGTTGAAGTCCCACCATTTTCAACTCAGGTTTTCTATTTAAGATGGCACTAATCTGACGTTGTGGTTAGGGTTTATTATAATTTTATTTTGACACCGTATACAAAGTTATTTGCGAATATACTTCATAAATCTGTGCAAAAATACCGTAAAGTTTCCTTACCAAACTATCATTTTGGGAGCCTGTGCTAGGTACGTGATAATGTTGCAGGGCTGTGGGCATTTACAGCCTAATTCTGACGGAGGTTGTAACAAGTATTCAGCATTATCCGCTACGCAAATCATTTCTTTTACGCTACAAACTTTCCCTCCTGAAACAACAATAATATCAACCGAATTGAGCGCAATACGCGATCAGACACCTTACTCAAGTTATGGTAGAAAAATGGTTTGCATCCGCATAATTTCATCACCGTCTTATAGCGACACAACATGTGACATATGCCCGTGCTGTAATAAGGCATGTCCTTTGAGATCGGTTCGTCTTCGAACCTACATCTTCTCTGCGTAGGATTCAGGCTTCTGAGACTAATATCCGCGGTCGTCTCTTGCATTCGATAGTTTATCTCCATCTCTTGGTTTTCGTTAACAGGCCATCCATGAGAGATGGTGGCGTGCAAGATATCGAGGTACGAGTGAATGTAAAACTGAGAACAAGTATGGCATTGAATATCGTTAGGTATTTCCATTAGAAGTGCGTATGCTATAAATTAGCTACTTACCATAACCGGCGCGTTAGATTCTGAATCGAACCTGGCGTAACAAAGTCCATTAAGATAGTGGCACCTCACGGTAGGCACTTTCGCGGGATCTATTTTCTTGTCTTGTGGTCTGAAAATATTAGATATGGAACTTTATACGGGTTACGGGAAAAACAAGATCTTTCAATCATACGCATACCTATAGGCGAGCGTATTTGAAAATAATGATGTAAGTGTGAAACAAATTCCAATTTCTGTCATTATGGGCGTCCATTTTACTTGATCGTTTGCTTCGAACGTAAAGAAACTACCAACCGGACCGGGATAAACCTAAAACATATATTGGACGAAGCCAAATATTCCGTGTTATCTCTCCTACATTCTTCCTGTGTGATACTGGATGTATAGCACTCAAATTGTCTATGTAATACATGGATAAATATACCTTGACCGCCAAATCCATCATATCTACATTATTCAAAGTATCGTCATTTTTATATTTCCCAAACACATCCAAAGAATGATATGAAATGTTTACGACTGCTTTCACAAATCCAACATAATAATCGTAAGATGGATGCGTGTAGTTTATTCCCCATTTCCTAGAAGCGTCATGAACATTACACAAATCGAGGATATTAGAAATTTGAACATTTTGCCAATAGCTCACTTTTCAATGTATTCGTTCACGTATTCGTCCTTGGTTTTATATTTTAGGCAACCGGTAGCGGCTGGAAAAGGATTATTCCAGTTCCGGAAGTCTTTCTGCAGGGACACTACAGTTGGATTTGCGAGGTATCTGTTCCAGTTTGACAGACATAAACTTATGGAGAAGATAACTGCAGTGGTGATAATTACGGCCCAGAAGACTCTAGAATTTACGATAGCGACTGCAGTTATATTTTTAAAAATTCATGTAAATGCATTGGCTATGCTAAGATTAAATTCTATATAGTACAGAGTCATTGCGTATTTCCTGTTGAACTGTTTTATCAAGTTATAGACTGTTGCGTTCTTTTACTGCTCTGGTTACCTTGCTCCATTCCTCTCCGTTTTGTATGACGCTTATCCAATCCCTAATTTTCAGTCTCCCAATATCTTTTACTTCAATCCTGCTACGTAGTTTTCCTCCTGACCAGCTTTCGATGTGTTTCCAATCTGATATCTTCCCATTGGCTTTCTTCCTAGAATATGTTCAAACCAGCCGGTGCTTTTATAAAGTTTACAATGTCCCCTCCTGCAATAATATTTCTTATTGTTTCTTCATTAACCATTCTGAATCGTTCCCCGTTCATGCTTGAGAGACACATCGTTTCTGCGCCATATGTTAAAACTGGTATGATTGCTCCTTCATATATTTTTATTGTTTTACTAATGATTCTCGTTGAAGTATTCTATATTTAATTTATTTTAATTTATTTTATGACTTCAGTGTGTTTTCCATTAATGGTGACACCCAGATATATGGGATTTCCAACATTTCCACAAATATTTCCCTAGTATTGCTAATTGCTATATTGGCTGTTCTTCTTGTACAGAGCAGGTAGTTTGTTTTTGTGTATCTTTAAATCTCTGATGTTTGCTTCGGTTTCCAACATCAATCGCGTTTCTTCCAAACTGCTTTATCTTTCGCAATCAGCCAAGTTCCCAGCATATACTAAAATTTGTGTGGAACATCGTGTGATGGTTTTCTTCTTTTCGCTCGTCTTTTGATGATAAATAGGTTCTATGATTGTCTCGCCCGTATCTCGCGAGTTATTTATAGTGATGTTGATTAGTCTCATTAGTTTCTTTGGTATACCACTTCTTTCATTTCTTTTGCCATTCGATGTTGTCAAATGCTTATTCAAAGGCCATGAAGATTATATGAAAACCTGTTTCATTCATACATGTTCAGTAGTCTGCATCAAAATATGTGGATCTTCCGTTTTTAAATCCTTGTTAATACCTGATGCGGCGAATAGATGCAATAGCAACAATGGGTACCCATTACGTCATCAACTCGCTATACCCCAAATAACGTTTATCATTGATTGAACGCTAAACTCGCTTACATTAGGATAATCTAAAGTCCCTTCACTTTATCACAATTGTAGAACGATGTACAAATTACTTTAAATATCTTTTTTTATGTTGATAATTCCAAGAAATTTGACAACTGATATTACAAAATAACGTAGCGATCAATAATATTTCATTTTATCCAACATAAATTTCGTATGCATACACTTGCTAATACTTGTCTTGAGTATTAGCCAATAGCAAACTTCCAAAATATAAGCCTATCTTGCCCAACGCTATTTTCTTAAAGTGAATGATATATAGTCTTTGGTATTACTTCGTTGTTAATGTTTTATCTCATCACATATAGTAAATTATACATATTCATTCATCATACGAGAGAATATTTTCACTTAGAATATATTAGAGGTTATGTATTCACCACAAATGTCAAATAGTAGCTTGACTCGCAAACTTTATACTTGGTGAATATAAAGTCAATACAACGTTGCTACTGTATCTATTCGCCGCATTAAGTATAGCGTTATTTTTGTATATTTAAAATAGCCACGGTAAAGTTCTTCTTAATATGTTTACACAACAGGGCGCATTGCCGAATGCAGTGTTGTTCCCGAACAACGGCCAGTACCACAGAACGCGCGATGTACTTACCATGTGTAGCATTTGGCAATGTTCTAGCACTAATACATGAAAACCCGCATTCAAAATGAAGGATATACGTATATTGCTTCTTGATATTTATAATACCTACCTTTCGAATACCTGCAGCTTATAACTTACTAGGAAGAAGACGCCATGTATAGTGGTTTCCTCCCCGAACTTTTTTACATCTCTTAACAATTGCTTGCAGAAGAAATTCATATTACAGAATACAAATATTTTGGTATAATCTCTTCGTACAAATTGATCACTAAACTGTACGATATTTCAGATTTTTATACATTTTATTGGTGTGCATGTTTTATTCACGTCGCACTAAGTTTTTACTTGATATCTTAATGGATCTAAATTGATGTTCATAAAAGCTTCGACTTTACCTAAACACAAGCAACGACATCTGAACATATTGATGGATTCGTAAGCTGCGTTTATGTATTATTAGAGGTTGGATAACACGAATAATAATGCATACTAACTGCGACATATGCAAAAATTTGATATGCATATAGTAGATCTGTTTGATACCGGCAATGGACGGACTTAGGGGTTCCTGACTTGAAGAATGGGCTTCGAAGCGGTGAAGGTAACACTTAACACCACCACATGGTACTTACAACAACAAAAAAAACAACACTGTCCTGTCGTGATCGGCGTAGACGAACTGTTTGCTCTGTCTCGAAGGGACGGAGAGGTGAGTTCTGGATCTTGTCAGACGAAGACGAGATGTTGTCTTGTCGCGGGCGGACAGAGACGAACATTGAGTATCCTGGGCGGGCGGAAAGGAACTTAGTTAATGTCCTGATCAGTGGAGAACAAACCGCTGTCGCATCCTGATCGGATGAAAACTGCAGTATCGCGAATGAGCTAAAACAAACTCCCGAAGCGAACTCCCGGAAGGAACTCCAGAAGGGAATTAAACTTGCTTTGATAATTTTCCTCCGAAGGAGAGTTGCAAAATTACCTGGACTGGCGAAGGGTTCAACCAGTCACAGGCCGACAAATATTCATTTAAAAATATTTTAGAAAAACAAAGCTTTACTGAATGAATCACGGGTTAATTACGTATTTATTCGTTCAGAAAATTAGCAATGTAATAGGAATTAAAATGATATCTGACACAACTATATTTAATAAGAGATTAAATGTAATTCAGAAATCGAATAAGTAAATGCATGTCTGCTGTATGCACCGAATAAAGAGGGTTTCTGTTAGTCTACCCGATCCAGGATGTTTGTTACTAGGGGCAGTTAAAGTGATGAAGTATTCGTACTGTGGGCAGTTTCGATAAAAAATATATATCAGTTTATTGCTTATTTCATGGAAGAATTTTATGAGGGCATGGCAGATGTTGACTAAAATCTACAAGAAAACAATTCTTAAACTTACCCTAAATAAATAGTTACGAAACATCATAAAATAAAATTTTAGAAGAAAAGAATTGTTTTCGGTTACATGGTGAGTGTAACAAACCGAAGAACATCATAGGCGAATAACAACAATGCATTACTGCATCTAATGCCTATCTTGAAGGTCAAAGTGTAATCTATTTTACAAAAAAAATGTTGATTTTACCGAAATACCAATACGAAATCTAACATAAATCTTATCAAGGCAACTGTCCCAAATCCCTTTTTTGTTAACGTTAGCGTATAATCTCATTGTAACTTTATAATCATTATTATCAAGATTTAACATTTACTGGCGCAAGTGTGTGTAACAAAATGATTTACGATAAAACACTGATAATAAATGCGTATTATACATCGCTAATTCAGTATGTTGTAAATAGTACGCATGCACTAACAAGAGGGTTCATTTATAAATATAACTGAGAATACGTTTCACCTAATGTAAGTATATAAGAAATTAGAATGTTGTAGTATTTATTATCTATTATTGCATTTACAAAACTTTAACATGTAGTGAATGATCTGCCAAAACGAAAATTTATTGATTACAACGTTATTTTAGAAAATAACGTAAAAATTTTTGAAAACATATTTGTTTTTTTATTCAGAAATCATAAATATATGTTTGTCTTTTGTTAATTTCAGTAAATATTGAAGCCGTGTATGTACATCCATTCATCAAACAATTTTTAAACGTTCAAATATGTTATCAAAAGAGAAGTTCTTGTTTCTACAAAATTTTGACAAAATATAATGATTTCTTACTAAGAATAACTGGGAAAACGTGGTTGAAAAATCGTATGCTTCTGAAAATTATATTAATATTTATGAACCTTTCATTTTGTATACTATTTCAGAAAATGGTCTTTAAGATCGGATGTTCAATATGATAATCGAAAGCACAAGTGACTTATTTTAACAAAAAAGAAAAAATATTATGTACCATTGGAGGGATTATACCGGTTCGCTACCCCTAGACGCTCTTCATTTCAATGGTTTATATGTAGCGCAAATATACCACAAGGGCTTCCTACCATCGACGCTATATCCGAACAAACGGGAAGCATGGACTGAGCACAATGGAGAAAAAGTAATTATGAAACAGGGTATTAAGGTACTTAACGTAATAGATTAAAATAATTCGATTTTATACATTTTTTTTTGTTTTTTTGTTTGGAAATTAGTGCAATTGATTAGGAGAGATCGTAGCTGGTATAGTACATAGGTACAAAAAATGGGGACAAATGCAAAAAGCCAAGAGGCTGAAGTGTTTCCGCATACTAGAAATCCATTCCTCAGGCTAATCTATGTATGAAATAGTAGTTTCTTTTGATGTGCCCCGCGAAAACCTTACATTCCCATTATGTGGCTCCATACACTCAAAGGTTGGTCCGGCCTACTATAGGTCGATCACTCTTACTGTATATGGTGCAGCATCGGTGCAAACCACCAATACATTTTCATAACAAATGCTTGTTGGCCACAAGCATATTTAAAAAATGTAGCGACTATCGAATGATTCACTTTTTGTTATGCCTCTATTGTAAGCAAATATTGCTTACATTCCACATGTAAGTGTTCTTTTAATCAAGTAGATTAATGGAAGCGCAAAAACAGAGTTATTTCACTTGTTTTAATTCTATTAACTGTTGACAAACTATATTGCTACATTCATTGTTTTAGAAACTTAAGATTACTAAAAACCCCAGGTTCTTATTGCATTCAACATATTTGAAGTCATGGACTTATTTTGAATTAAACTTTGCTAAAAAAGGGTGAAATACGTATTTATAATAAAAAGAGCTGAAAGTTAGACCTAAGCACCTAATAACAACAACCAAAATATTCATTTGATTATACGAATGCATAATTATTCGAAACCCAATAATAACCATTAAATATATGCAAAACTATTCAATTGCTTCCAGTTATTATGCGATCTAAATCTCACGCAAACGTTCTATTGGCAATTCACGAATATCAACCAATTAACCGGAGACGAACTGGATAATTTGGTCGTGGGTGGCACAGAATATGGAAGCATATTATACGTCGGTAAGATCTATAACGAGGGAGAATGGAGAATTTGCAAAGTATTTCCACCTACCAGTAAAAGGAAAGGACTGAAGATGTGGTGCAGAGATGGTAAAATCCGTACTATGAACGACTTCGAGATATTAAAATACCAGTGGTTGTAAAATCGAGTTTACTTTACTGGAATAAAATAGTTTTAAGATGAATATGACTCTCCTTTTACTTAAAATATTTTGATTTATTACTCTTATAATATTCATCACTATTAAGTTCTATATTCATAATAATAAGAATAATAATGTTTATTAACAATACGATTTGCAAAACCAAATATGTGCCTTGTCAATCAATTACAAGAATGTTTAGTGTTTCTGAACACTCATTTCAGGATTTGTTGGGATTGTGAGGACAGTAAGGAATTTAAGTGTAATAAACATTTTGAGGTTATGGCCTTGCTGCGAGTTTTTCTTATTTTTTTCACTTAAATTTACTATTAAGAATGAAATTTTTTTTTACTGAAGACGATTATACTTTAGAAAATAGTAACAACACAATATTGAAATATATCGTATATGACCTATTTTTGATCCGAGCTTTCAAATACATCCTCGTAATATTCCCTCAAAGAATAGGAATTACTTCGAAGTGACTGTTCCCAGATATGCAAATTTTATAAACACTCTAGGATGTTTCATTCGTTTCCATTACATTATAGGTATAACCCTCCTTAGTATTCATACGATATTACGAAATAAGATATTTCTCAAAACCGCTATAATAGATATAGGTCGATATAGGTTATCTTTTGATATTTCAGCGTTAAAGATTGATTGCGTCCGTTCAGAAACGCGCTGAATTTTAAGCGCTGAACTAAAGCGCCAAATATTAGCTGAACGCTCAATCATCAAACTATCATACGAAGCCATCAACGTCCATTTTACTGTGCACAAAAAGTGGCTTGAAAGACTTGGAGTATATAATTTGGAATGAATAGGTTATCTATGGAATGAATCAAATATAACTCTTCGTAATACATCACATAAACAAACAAAACGTCAAACGTATTACCGCTGGATTGTAGCGTATAAATTTTGCGCTGGAAAAAATGGCGGCCGCATCAAGAAAACGTAGAATATAATGTCACTAGTGCCCGTTCAAAATTTTTACATCAAAGCGCTACAGCGCTGTGCCTACCTGAACGCAACCCATATGAAAGGTTGGAAAAACTAGTGTCCGCTTGGTAAACATAATACAACGCTAACGGTCGAGAGAAAAGCACTCAACAGTTGGCTAAACGTTGTGCCTTTCGAACGCAGCCATTGTTTGACAAGTCAAATTGAACTAACCTGAATTATAGTTTGAAAATTAAGAAGTTTTTATCTACTAAAGCCAAAATCAAGACCAGTCGTAGTGATAGTTCTACGTCAATCATTCTAATGTGATACTGATTATTAATTTAGAAAACACGCTTTTTGTATTATTACTATTAGATATCCTTATCCCAAGACCCCCTAAATACAATATAGCCTTTCAGTCTAACCGGTCTTGAGTGTCTTTAGTTGAAGGCATTATTTTTGTTTCATAAAGAGCGCCACTTCACGGTGCTTTTTGTATGTAACCAGTAATACATGTTAATTGTGTTTAAATTCCGTTGAATGGTTTGGATAGCTAGAATTGCTGTACTCCCCTTTTATGTCATCTTGAAATCGCACGAAAATTATTGATGCACAGGCTCTAATAGACTGGAAATGTATCATTTACATAGAAGGCCGTGCACTGACCCAATTCACTTTCGCTATATTGCTGTTATATTTGGTGGCGCTTGTGCAGTTTGCTGTTTAAACGTTGATTTAGTTCCAAAAGATATTTGGCTTTACTGTTACCATCAACATCATTACCAAACAGGCATATAAACCTGCAGAAATGATATAAAAAAGATAAGTGGGACACTTAACGTTAAAATAGTGTGCCTATCCCTCTGGTGGTCTGCGAACCGAATTAAACATTAGCGCGCCAAATCGTATATTCATATCATCATATCTAACCTTCGCCAGGGTGCAGCACTTCATCCTTCGCCAATTAGGCGGCTAATTTAAAAATATTACTACATAATATATAATACGAAACATGTATATCTTTAAATCTTTGTATTTTTATTATGGATAATCAACAACATAGGACGAGTGAAGGAGGGGGAGGCGTACGATCATGCTTGGGCGCAAGATTTTTAGCTACGTACTATTTGTAGTAATTACTTTACATATACAATTGACTGACAAAAGTAATTTATTACAAATTATTTCATAGTTGTCAGTATGTACAAAGTAACCATATACAACTTATTGTAAATAGGATAATTATTATTTTATTCCGTAGTAACTATCAAAGCCTCGTTCAAATCACCAACTTCAGTTGTCTCCTCGTTAACGACAAAAATAGAAGCGTTGTTAGCGTCATAATCGCGCAAGCCGTGACTTACTTTCATGTGTAACTTCAGGTACGTAGTTTCGGTAAATCCCCGCTGACAGAAGTCACATATGAACGGCCCGTCGTGACTCAACATGTGCACGTTCAGATTGTGCATCTTCGTGAAGCCCTTCCCGCACAACTTGCAGTGGTACGGTCGGAACCCGGTATGTATCATCTCGTGACACTTGACCTCTCCTAAAGAACGGAACGCTTTGTCGCAGAAAGAACATTTATACGGTCTGAGGCCAGTGTGCGTCCTCAAGTGTCTGTTCAAACCGCAAAGCATTGGGAACGCCCTGTCGCAATGGGTGCATTTATATCTCTTCTCGCCTTTGTGCCCTCTCATGTGGTAAGCTAGAGTACTGTGGTGACCGAAATTTTTTCCGCAGATCGTGCATAGGTACAACCGCTCATTTTTATGTAGGAGCATGTGGTGGCGTAAATGTCTTCTGGACGAGTATTTCTTTCCGCAGATTTGACATAAATACGATTCACTTTCCAAATGTCTGCTTCTGTGGCGATATAAGCTGGTTTTGCTTGTCAAGACTTTACTGCACTGATTACATGGGAAAAGTTGCCGTTTCGCTGTTGCTGGTATATTCGTGAGATCGACGCTGGTTACTTCGGAACTAATTTCTAAAAAAAAAGTATGATATACCGCATCTTTTTGCCAAGTAAGCTAAATACAACATTTTCTAAATAGAATTTTGAGTGTACTGTTTACTGAATATTTGGGATTATTTACACTGTATTGGCACTATTTCGGTTTGTGGGAAATAAAAGCAAATTTAAAATGTAAATGATACACCCTGAGTTTCAAACGTCATCTGTGTTAGTTTTCATTTCCGGGGTTATCAAAATCGTGAATCTTTACTTCTTAACATGATGCAATAAAACAAGGTATGCCGATGCGTATCTCTGATCACGTGAGTGATGACGCAATCTGGGAAAAATTCTACCGCTACATTCAAATCGTTGGGTTTGTCTGTTTACTTGTATTAAATGTAATGTTAAGTACAAGGGTAAGTATAAACATTGTAATACAACATGTAGTTATATTCAATTATGTAGGGGATCGTAACAGAACATAAAATAAGAAGCTGCCAAATTCCTTAGTTATTGTTTAGGTTTTACAATAATGCGATTTATTGCAAAATAATTGCTGTGTGATTGCGCATGAGAATTTAATTTTAAGTTCGTCATTCAAAATGATTTAAAAATGTTATAAATAATTATATTTGAAAAAACATATTGCATATTGGGAACTAAAAGGAATTTTTTTTAATTAACCGGTAAATTAGATTTTACCAATGGTTTTATATTGAATATATTTTATAGAAAAAAATTGGACTTTAGAAACTAAGTACAACTTCCTTATCATTAAAGTCAACATACCCTCACTTCTAACATCTTTATCAGTAGAGTCCACAAGTTTCGATAATGGTACTATATCAACACTGTGGACCTCGGCTTCTTTCACTATTTTCTTCTCGTATTTCTTTTCGGTAAAATTTGCACTTACAACAGTACCCAAATTCTTCAAAAACCCTTCATAGTTTGTATCTTTCTTACCCTTATCTTCAACTATCAGTAAATCGTTTAAATTAAATTTTCCTTTATCCGAAATAATTTCTACAACATCAGATTTTGTTATACCTTTGTTACTGGCTTCGAGTTCTTCTTTAAAGATTATACTGAGCTGAGTTTGCGAGAACTCTATCAAACGATTCACCTCATAAGCAGTTGTTAACAGGGATACACAGTTCAAGCATATACTTAAAGGATATTTGGGATCATCGGACAACTGGAACATCATTGGTTTATACTATAGTGAACAATATGGATGCAGGGTTACCTTTGTTGAGCTTAATTTCTGCATTACATCAAATAAAGACGTAACATTCTCTTCAAATATCTCCAATAACAGACTGTTTAAGGATTTCTTTTCAGTACTATCAGACAAACAGAGTCTGCAGAGGTTACCAATATCGTTTTTATTATTCACATATATAATATTAACTCCAGACTCCGTCATTTTCTTTTCTAAGTTTCTACTATTGTTTGGCACTTTTGATGTTTCTTCTACTATAGGAGAAGAATCTAATGTTTTATTTCTTTTACCTCGTTGTTTTATCTACGTACTATAGGAAAAAAATAGATCATAATAAGTCCACAGAATATCTAACAATGTCCATAACCCATATTTCAAATGTAAATAAACACAATATTAGATACAGTTAGTACAGAAAGAGCAACATAGAGAAAATAAAGGTTTATTTTATATTCCCACAATTGTAGTCGAATTATATATATGTATATATACATAATTCGTCTATTTGGTATTATAATAAAGCTATAAACGTATCGAAAACGAAGCGTTAATAGACTATAAACCGGTATAAACGCAGTAAAGAAGTAGTGTAATTTAATTTTTCAAGAGTGGTCAGTCGAAATTTTTAAAGTAAAAAAATGTCAAAGTGAAACTGTTAAATGCAAACCTGATTGAACATCAAAATAATCACAAATGAAAGCCGCATCAGATGTAATTTCTGTAATTACACCGGATAATATTAGTATTTTAAAACATATATTTTTCTTTCTGTAGAAAATACACTTCATGTGGTTAAACCTGATTTAATTCCAGTTTTAGAATATTTTAAATATAAACCGGATTTAATAGAATCCATTCAAAATCATAATAACCTTTAAATAAGGAAAATCCCTGTAAAGAATTGTTAGAATTTGACCTATAATGCAACTTCCTATGCTAAACAGTATTTTCTGGATTAAGTGGGAAAATAAATGTTACCATAATTGTAGTTAGTATTTCTCCAAAAATAATACAAAATACAAAAACCAGCCAAGCATACGAATGTGACGGATTAGAATGTGAGTTTGATGAATTTCTATAACCTAACTGTAAGGTTGTTTGTTTTATTACGTTAATAAAAACTTGAAAAAAAATTGTCATTTGATTTTTGTACTTCCCGCTCTTCCTTCTGTTCCCTGCTGGCAACAGAAAAAGTTAGAATTTTAGCAGATTTTGTTAATGGCTTTAGTAGAAAACAATTTATCATTGTTGGCAAGACTGAATAAAGGTATTATTCTTGTGTTTACATTCTCGTGTTTAGGCCTGTGTTATTGAAGTTGCCTATGCTGCATAGTGTGCAGTTGGTAAGGCAATCCTCCTAGCTTCCCAAATTACACTAAACGATGACAAATTCAAAAAGATAGAAACGGGGTGGTGCCAAGTAGATAAAGGAAATCGTAATACCTCGTGTGCTGGTGCCAGAAAATTTCGAGTTATTTACCAAAATTAAGTAAACTATAACTACGGCTACCTATTTTTTAAACTTTGTAACGTATAACCTTTAAAATGTGGAAGGCTGCTGCTGGTAAACAGATCAACATACAGCCAGAGCCGGCTGAAGACGACGACTGGGAAACAGATCCGGATTTCGTTAATGACGTCACGGAGGAACAGCAACGATGGGGCTCCACAACAATAGAAGGATCTGGCCGTACTGCAGGAGCCATCGAGTATAGCTATATACATAAATATTGTGATTAAATATTGGTGTTTTATATAAAGATTTTTATGTTGCATAGCATGGAAAAATTAAGGAGGGAAACAGAAGAGGCTGACAAAAAGAAAAAGCAACAAGAGCTGTTGAGCGGACCAAATGCAGCATTCGGTTACGGTGGGAAATTCGGGGTGCAAAAGGATCGGATGGATCAGTCTGCTGTCGGACACGACTACATAGCTAAGGTTGAAAAGCATGTGTCACAGAAAGATTATGCGACAGGGTTTGGAGGAAAATACGGTGTGCAAACAGATAGGGTTGACAAGGTAAGTAAATTGTATATACATAAATTGGCTCTACAAGACTAGCTTGCATGTTCCCTGATTAACTAACTCCTTTCATCTCTTGCTTTTGTTTCTGTTTGTTTCTGTACCGGATGTTGATAGTTCGAATCCCTGTTGTGGCAATCGATTTTTATTAAGATCGGTTGCAGCAAGGGTGGTAGGTACCTCTTCCGGTACCCTTGAGTGGTGGGCATAAATCAACACGCCCTCTTACGGCGAGGAGCGGCAGTAACAAGTCATACACATCACCCACACAATACACATTTACAAACCTAATGCAGAGTAATACAATAGACCTCAGGACTGCAGTGTTAAGTCTCTGCATTAGGATAAAAACAAATAAACAAAACTTTAGCAGGAAGTTAATTTTAGTTTTTGTAATGTGTTCCATCAAATACTGTAATAAAAAAAATACCATTGTATTTTCTGATTACAGCTACAATGTTAAGCTCTGTCATGTAGTTGGAATTATTTGAAATTCTGTTGGACAAATAAAATAAATCCTATTATATTATTATTATAAAATAGCGCAAAAAGATTTATGAGTTTTTTTTATCGCATGTACAGAGCGCTGTAAGTTGGGATCATAAAGAAAAAATTGAAAAGCACGCTTCGCAAAAAGATTACGTTTCTGGTTTTGGAGGAAAATTTGGCATTCAAAAGGATAGACAAGATAAATCAGCTGTCGGTTGGGATCACTTGGAAAAGGTCGAGAAACACGAATCACAAAAAGGTAACACATACCACGTGACCTGTGCATATTCCTAAATAACTAAAACCGTGCACGTTCGTCAATTGCAGACTATTCTCAGGGATTCGGCGGAAAGTTCGGGGTACAGAAAGATCGCCAGGACAAGTCGGCCTTGGGCTGGGACCACCACGAAGCCCCCCAGAAACACGAAAGTCAAACGGACCACAAGATTGGCTTCGGCGGAAAATTTGGCGTGCAAACTGATCGGATGGACAAGTCCGCAGTTACTTTTGACGAGGAACCCCAGAAAGTAGGAACGGTGTACACTAGGGTAAAGCCGGATATTGGAAATGCTAAACCATCGAACCTGAGAGCACAGTTTGAAAAAATGGTAAGTAAACTAAGCGAATTTAGTTCTTCATCCTTAGCGTAGAGGGCGCGCAAATTCTCGTTCACCTTGTTTGATTTAAGTGCCTACCTCATGACGCGCATGCAACAAACCGTTGTCTTCTTAACAATACATAGGGCATATATTTATAATACATACATTTTTGTTTGTGCCTGTAATGTAACATATATTCGCCAATCGCCTTATAATACGTGATATTCTCTACACAAATCTTTATTCGATCCTCCATAGGCGGTTTCAATAACTGTGTGTTTTCAATATTACTTTCCTAGGTTTCTGATGAAAATAAACCGCCAGCCACTTCTAATTCCCCAACACCTAAAGGTAGTGTACATTCGAAGGCGGCAGTCTTCACAAATAAGCGGGAGGAAGAAAAGGCTCCGCCCGCGATTAAAGAAAATGTTCCTAAACTGGACCAATCCAAAATGGCATTCTTGACGAAGGCTAACGAATCTGAGACTACCTCAATCGAAAAATCCGCTCCCGCACAATTGGAAAAATCGAAAATCGAATGTTTTACTTCGCCAGAAGCAACATCTAATGTTGTAAGATAACCTGACGCCTTTGTTATTCCAACCGATATCAATCGTATTTTAGGTAGTTGAGCAGGCGAAGGCTGAAGAAGCTGTTGAAGTAAAAGCGACTGTGCAAGAGGAGAAGAAATCTGTTAAACAGGAAATCATTGAAACTAGTACTCCAAAGGTAAGTTAATAGGAGTTTGTTTTAATTTCATTTCGCGGGAGTGCCACAGCTTTTATCGCGTCTCGTATTTCAATCTTCAAGCCTCAATTTTTCCAATCCTTTTCTCCTATCGTTTTATCCTGCATCATTTAACACCACGTGTTTTGAAAATTTTGTACATAGTCTCAACATTAAATTCACTGCGACTGTTTCGAACATTGTGTGATCCAATGTAACTTTTTGACGTTTCATACTATAGTTTTTAAATTTACCGCCATGCCAGCGGACACGTGACATGCGAAAATAAATTTTTCAAGTTATTAGACATGGTGAATCGACCCTCCAAAAAAATACCTTTTTTTATGCTATGCACTATATCTCAATATATATCCAAGAGCCTAGATAAACGGGGCCAAGTTGAAGTTATTTATACGGATCTGTCTCATGCATTTGATACAATCTGCCATGAAACACTCTTATCCAAATTGACACCGTATGCTGTACACTCACTGTTGAACTCATATTTAAGCAATCGAGTAAGTTACGTGTCACTCAATGGCTTTCATTCATACGAATTTATTACAACCTCTGGTGTGCCACAGGGGTTGAATCTAGGGCCGCTTCTGTTTGTTCTCTTTATTAATGACATGTTGACAAAGATAAGTAGTCATGTATTGACCTATGCTGATGTCAAAATTTATTCTGAGATATCCTCTGCGAGTTTGAATATCATTAGCACCGGTAACAGTTACATGCCGCAATGCTGACATACTGTGTTATGTTATATTTGTCATAACATACATATTTTTATATGTGTTAATTTTTGCTATCCTATAACTGGGAATATTCCTGTTGTATTTTAAAGGTTATTATTATTATATTATTTATTCAGGTTGAAACACCACAAGCGTCGCCGTCTGAAGAAACGACAGAAGACTTTAGCCAAGAGGACGAAATCGTCGATACGGGCAGATACGCTGTTGCGCTCTACGACTATGCAGCATCGGCGGAAGACGAGATATCTTTTGATCCTGGAGATATAATTACCCATATTGAAATGGTAAGGCGAAAACAAATGAACAATAAAGTTTTATCGTAATATTACGCCGTTTTCACGACTGTAGATCGACCAAGGCTGGTGGAGAGGTATGTCAAAGGGAAGTTACGGATTATTTCCGGCGAATTACGTTCAATTGGAAGAAGAATGAGAGGTTTTTATATTCGTACTTTTAATTGCGGCCTATGTACTTACATATGTTATTTAATATGTTTTAAAAGTCTATGATAATATGTATATTTTAATTTGTAATTTTTTAATAAAAAAAGACTATTACAATTTTAATCATATCTGTTTTAATAATAATAATATTTTTTTGAGAGGGGAAAAAATGCATTATGCACCTTCAGGTGAGGAAGCTCACCTGGTGTGTGGGATTAACACCCACTAAAAAAAACCCTCCCTTCCGAACAGGTATCCACTTCGGTATCATTACCTTTAAGGTGGTGTTCCGTATTTGTCGTATAAACGCTTCTGTCATTAATACGCAGTATCGGGAAATCTACACCGCACAAATTAATTTAATAAAATTCGGGACATATGTTTCAAGAGCACGTCGGCTCCCATTATCAACCAATTCC
>JARFOC010000736.1:58011-88267 GCA_031763485.1 Osmoderma eremita | reverse complement strand
GGCGGAACATCTGGAGAGGTTACAGGACAGTCGGCTACCGAAGCTGGCAATGGCGTATAGGCCTAGAGGGAGAAGAGGTGGAAGGCTAGGACGGAACAGGCAGCACGGCCTAATCCATGAAGATGATGATGATGATGATTTGTACCTTCTCTGCGGTTGTATAATAATATTCTTTATTGTCCAACAGATACATAAAATATATCCACTAATAAGACAAAATATAGACATAAAGATCAGTGCTAGCTAATGTGTGAAATTAAGGTAAATAGTTCAAACCAATGGATTAGACAATACTAAAAAATTAAATAATAATATAATTAAATAACAATAAAATCTAGTAAAAAAAATACTAAGTGAAGAAAAGAAAGAGGGGAGGAAAAGTGACAGCTAGGGATTGAAAAAAAGTTAGGATGAGGAAGGCAGGTGGAAAGGGTCTGAGTAAAGTTTGTATGGGTTTCTGCTCATGTGCGACATCGTGGCTTTGTTCAAGACATTCGTTCTTGCTGTCGTATCTGGGAACGGTTATTGCAATCATAGACAGAATGTTTGGCGCATCTATTTTGTTGTTTAAGAGATTTATTAAGAATCTGGCACTGGCAGTCTCTCTACGATCCGATAAAGCTTGGAAGTTGTGTTCATAGAGTAGCTCGTTGTAATCTATTCCTCGCGGGGGACAGTTGCCAACACTTCTGAAGGTTAAATACTTCAGGAACCTTTTCTGCACTCTCTCGAGTTGCAGCCAGGATCCAGAATACCATATTATGGAAGGGTATTCTAGCTTTGGTCGAACTAATGTATAATACAGCTTTCTCAACGTATCTGTGTTTCCAAAACCTTTACAGGACCTTACTAAAAGGCCATAAGACTGAGATGCTGATTTGCATATATTTGAGATATGCTCGGAGAACTGAAGTCGCTGATCGAAGAGAAACCCCAGATCTCTGAACAGCGATTGACGGGGAATGCTATAGATAACATATATAATAATGCCACCCCCACGAGCCGTCACTGTGTTTCAACTATAAATAGACACAGTCAAAGGTAGTATTCGCAAAGCTAGTATTTAGTACATCAAATTATTGTAACTTAAATAGCTTCTTGGAAATGGATTTTTCCCTTCGGAACAAATATTTAAATATTAGTGTTTTTTATAACTTGCTACTTTGTTTTTCAAGACAATCCAAGTAATCCAGTCGGACAATTATTATGGAGGCACCAACAACATTAATAGAATATACAAAATTACGAGTCAGACCAATGACCTTCCGCTAATTGCGGAACTCTTGAAGTATTTCTCTTATCCAAACATTCAAGTCTGCGGTCCACAAACTTTTCGGCATATTTAGCAGAGAAAAAGACCGTTACAATATTTATATTGGGAGCCTATAATAGTTCAATGCTGACGTTCGCGAAGCTAAAGCGTTTAACATCGATGTAACATAAATAAACTCAAGTGTATCGATGTATAAGTGAAATGTGTGGGTGTGTTGCGATCTATTTAGAATTACTCGGGGGTTAAATGGGTGTTCGTCTGCTTCGTCTCAAAGTAATGGGTACTGCGTAGTGTAAGGAAAAAATGTTAATCTTGATGTTTTTTTTTAGACTGAATCATCATTATGCAGGCGGTACTTTGGTTAATCCCATTTACGCTAATCTTTAAAAAATATTCCCGATACGTAAATATATCTCAGGGCATTCAATCGAATGCAGTGCAGATAATAATACAAAGTTTAATTAAAACATTAACTACGTTCAAATTACAATTGAAACGTTTGTAATTCGAAATTTAATATCGTAAGCAATTAGCGATTTATGTACACGCAGCAAAACCAATAATATATCATTTAGCACTTGAATGGTTAGCGTATGATATTAAATATCTGACTCATTTCCTCTAATTGTATACTTTAACAGGTAAGGAGGAATGCCGCATTTCCTGAACCACAGATACATTTACCAACACATGTTTTTACATGTGTACATACAGGGTGACGCAGTAGCGTGGCAAAGCTCGATATATTCGTAATCCCATAGGATATGAAAAAAAGTTATTTACGAAAATTTGTAGACAGTCTTAAACTTAACATTTTAAAATTATTTTCATATATACAGGTTGTTCCATATCACCAGGGTGAACCAAACAAAATAATTGACGCACTTAAGGAAAACATCCATATTGAAGCTATTGAAATAGAGCCACAAAGAATCGACAGTGCGCCACAAAATTGGGTAAACAGGATGGGCTACTGCCATACCAGCCGCGGCAGCCATTTGAATGATATTGTTTTCCATAAACAATCGGAAGGTGTACTCTCTTCAAAAAAGCAACAATCATTTAAAAATATCGAACGGTGTATGTTTAGTAACCATTTCAAAAAGAAACCAACAGATGGCCCATCCTATACAATTTCATTGCATTATACAGCGTGTTTCAAACGTTATGATCAATTTTATATGCAAATCACTGTGAGTTCGAGGTCTTGTATACTACAAATGACAGAGTCTGAAATTTTTCTTTTACAAGCATAGGTTTTTTATATTGGCTCACTTTTATAGCAAAGAGATATTTTTGCAAAATTATTAAAATGAATGTATTTGACTTTTGGCTCGCCCTGTATTTAGTTTTGACAATTTTAAAAAATTGTCACTTGACCAATATCAAAAATCTGTGTTTGTAAAAGAAAAATTTCAGACTGTGTTGTTTGCAATATACAAGACCTTGAACCTACAGTGATTTGCATATAAAATTAACCATTAGTTCTGAAACACGCTGTATAATTCAATGATATTGTATATTGGAGGTTTGAGGCATAAGCTTAATCTAAATCCGAAACAATATGCAGGATGTTGCATTTAAGAAAACGTATGTTTGGGTCATCCTGGTGATATGACACACCTGTGTATATTAAAATAATTTTAAAATGTTAAGTTTAAGACTGTCTACAATTTTCGCAAATAACTTTTTTTGATATCTTAAGATAACGGCTATATCGAGCTTTGCCACACTAATGCGTCAGCCTGTGTGTATAACTTGCGCTTGTATGTTTTAGTTAAGTCGTCTATTGAGAATGATTATAAAATATATATTGGTAGCATAAACAACAACTAAATACATGCG
The DNA here is from genome assembly GCA_031763485.1 of Osmoderma eremita. NCBI lineage: Eukaryota > Metazoa > Arthropoda > Insecta > Coleoptera > Scarabaeidae > Osmoderma > Osmoderma eremita. Next base: position 85,149 of record JARFOC010000736.1, on the reverse strand, counting down.
AACCAACGTATGTGAAATATATATTTACACAAATTCATTTTGACTGGAGAAAACAAAATCATTTACTATAATTCTGTTCAATATACTGTAAGCTATAAATAATAGATATTCTGTCAATTAAATTGTGGCTATTGCAGCTCTAAATAATTCATCAAGATTTTAGAAGTGTTCTCATTCATTAGGAAAATTTTACCAGAGATATTTAAATGCTAGGTATAAAACTGCATTACAGTTTTCAAAGAAATAATTATGACAAAACTTAAAACATGCTGTTATCTTAAAAAATACTGTGCTAAGCTTCATATAGGTACCAATAATTTCCAATAACAGTAGCATACCTTTTGATAAAGTCATAATGTGGCTTACTAATCTTACATAGATATATAAGCTAATCAAAATATAAGGGATATATATTTCACAGGATCAAAATGTTCATGGCAAAACAAATACATGCATAAATTAAACTCTTATATACAGAAAGTACGTTATTACTCCTATTATTTATTTCTCAGACGTTACAGTTATTTGTCCTAGTATCTGCTGCATATAAACGGCTCGTGCTTATTGATAATGGAATTAGTTGAACTTTTCTTATCTAGAAAGCAGGAGATCGTGGTATCTTTTCTTACATATTTACCAGCTCATGATCGGCGTATCAAAATCGAAGGTAAATAAATACAGTCTGGGGTCGACAGAATTTACCTAAAAAGTAATGCAATCTTATCTCCAATAATATATGTATTTAAGAAAAAAATCTTTTCTATAGAGCATCAAAGATTTCTGATTATACAGAGTGTTCCTAAAAATAGGTAAATGCATACTCCTTTCTTTATTATCAAAAAAAACACAATGTATCTATTGCTTCATTCTCTAATTTTATGCTAAAAAAATATCTACTTTATATTGGATACCATATTAAGATGTATTGGAGACGATGTTGTAAGAAGGCATTATTGGACTTCTCTTACTCTCTTACTTCCGTATACAAATGTTTTGCTTTTGATAATATTAATCGAATGGAATGCAAACACTTATGTATGTATAGGATTTGTTTGATCTCTCAATAATATGTTGATGATATTGACATCAGCAACATCTTTGCAAATCTCTATATGAACATCTCCATGCGCTAAAATTAGCTCATATTAACGCCAAAAACAAATAAATAATAATTAATAAGAAGTGCCTAGCATCGTTAAAATGATTTAACGATTTTAACGTACTTTTAATGAAAACAGTGAGGCACTGTTATTTTAAATGACGAACGCATAGCAGAGTACACCAATGTAATAAGTAGTAGACGTTCCAAGCTAGTAACCACATATGAACATCTGTATGCCTTCAAGCGGTCTTTTCACATATAACTGTTGCGTTATAGTCATTGATCACTGATGATGTGCCAGTTTTCTTCTTTATTTATTTATTTAAAAAAATTAGGTGCGGTGTTTAATAGTTGTAGATTTTATAAGCAAATCCGTGTGTGCCTTAAGTATTGGATAAATTTACATTTATTTTGGAAAAGTAGGTGAAAAATTTTTCTACTAATTGTTTGAGAAAAGAAAAAATATTCATATTTTTCTTCTCATCTTCAATAACACCGGGTATTTGAGGATTTCACGGAACTATTATAAACCAAATCGCCTATTTATTGCTAATTGGAGTATCTTCTAGAAGAAAGAATGTAATTAAAATATTCCTGAACGTCTTGTTGGTAAAAAGGTACCAATGAGGTTTTTGTCCAGACCACACCACACGTTTAATGAAGAGGTATATTGGTAATGCATAGTAGTCGTATGAGGGATTACTTCTTCCCAATATGGGTGGTTTGAACAATAATTATTCAATTTCCTGTGAAGCAAGATTCATCGGCTCGGCTAGTTAATACCTCGTGTGCATTAATCACTGACAGAAATTTCTACACTTACTATAATCTTGTGGCAATGCCATATGGATACATTTGCTGCCCGCGCAATGTTCGCCATACTATTGTAGATTGAAACATTCAAACGGAGTTACAATCTTCTGGTACTATATAGTCTGTTTTTAAACTAGGAGCGTTGTAAATTCTCCGCGCTAAAACCTGCATCTGCGATTGGCTGTTTCGCAGATAGGTTAACAGACGAAATGCGAAATATTACAATAAATTTGACATATGAATGTCCTGATTTACCACAAATGTGTCGTTCATCACCGCACAAGTTCATGAATCAAATTAATTTCAAGTACATGAAAAGGAACCGTAAAAGTATTCTCACAGAACGAGACGATATCATTAGATAGAGACGAAAATATTTAACCTCAATTAAGGAGTTTAGAAGGGGAGGTCGACCAATTTATTACGTGGATGAAACATCGTTGAATGAAGGTCATACAAAAGCAAAAATGTGGATAGACGATAGTGTGAAAAACCGACGTTAGGTATTCATTAAAGGGGTGTCTATAAGATTTAGAAACCCGTTTGGAAAGGGGACGAGGCTTATTGTTTTACACGTTGGATCTGAACATGCCTTTGTGGATGGAGGATTGTTGCCTTTAGAAGGTAAGAAAACTAGAGATTATAGTGAGGAGATGAATGCGGCAGTTTTTGAAAAATGATTTGAAAATTTGTTACGAAAATTACCTGACAATGCTGTTATACCTAGTCATTGATGCATCGTATCATAGTCGTAAACTGGAGAAAGATATGCAAGAATGGCTGCCAACTAAGCAGTTTGAATTCAGGAACGATATGGTTCGATCTGAACTCAATCCAATTGAATTGATATGGGCAAAAATAAAAAAAATTAAGTGCCACCCAGAACAATACATTTAAATTCAGAGAAGTGAAAGAATTTTTATCACAAGCTATACAAAATATTGAAAATGTTAATTGGAAGACTTGTGTTGAGCATTTGATTCGAGAAGAAACTAGAATGTGCACATTAGATGGGATTGTAGATGTTCTGATTGGCCCATTTATTATTTCTGATTTCTGATGCTGATAGTGGCAGTGATAGTTTATCAGACATTTCAGATTTAGAGTAGAGAATAAGAAGTCAGTGAGTTGGCCATCATGTAGAACTGTTCAAAGAGTAAAATTAGTGAACTGTAATTTGTATGACTCAGTCATGTTTGTATATTTATCAAAATAAATTTAACTTTTTAACCAACAACTTGGTTCGTAAACATTAAACTAGAATTAATGATCACTTTCATTTGCCTTTGCTTCTAACACAGTTATCATTCTGTGACATTTATAGGCTTTACAAATATTTAAAATTTACCGCTAGAATGATCTAGTGATTTATCTGGTAACATTTCCAAAATACTGTGGCTTTTTCATTTGCTCCTCTTAGTTTAAAAACCAACTATAGTACTAGAAAATAACTGAAGAGCATCGAAGTCTTGCTTCTTCAACCTTTGCAGTTCGTGGAAGTCTATGTGGATCAGGGTTTACTGGTATGGGTCTTAGGCCAGTTTCTGCAAGACGTCTGATATCTCGTCACTTCTTCCTTATCAACAGTACCCATCGACACTTGGCAAAATCCTCTGTTTAATTGACGAACGCAAAAATAGTTTAGAACATTAATTTTTCGTCCAAAGTTTTATCCTCAAAATCATCACCAATTCTGTATCATAATGTCTAGAAGAACTTTGTGTGAATGAATCAAAAACAAAAAACTAAGTCTTCTTTTGCTATCTTTTAAGCCCTTGCATGTCTCTAAGAATTTGGTAATCTTGTGTTTTCGAAGACTTCACGAGAATATTCTTTTTTGTGCTCTTAGGTTGAAACGTAAAAATAGTTAGAAAAGATTTGGTCGAAAAGCTACATATACTTTGAGAAATATTATTTTGCGATTTTACAAATTCCAACATTTTTTGTTTTCTTCTAAACCAAATATGTATCTTTAAATATATCAAGTATCGGTTTGGTTTCTGTACAAACAGAAATTATTCTTAGAATAGAACAAAATGGGTAATTTTTGTCATTTAACTTTGTTTTGCTAACTGGTCGCTCCTGATCTTCAGACAGAATCTGCCACATCATCATATTATTTACATAAGTTTATCATTCCGTTTTCGCACATTTTGATTAATTGCTTTTCTTAAGCATGCATGCGATTTAATATTCCAGCAACACAGGTGCTTCGTCACTTTTTTTCAATTAGTTAAAACAATAATTAAACGGGCATGAAGTGCCGTACAACTCCGGAAGCACATCGTCTACATAAATACCGCGAAGCTTTTAAATCAATTGTAAAGCCGTTAATTTTACATCGGTTACACAGCCTCGGGGCACGTGGAGTCGCGCAATTCTACGCATCTGGAATTAATTCGGGAAATCGTAAATCACGGTTTTGCACCACTTAATAGGGAACTAAGCAAACACACGAACTCAGTTAATTACGTATCCGTTCAAGAGCGTCGCGGTGAAGGATGGAATTGAAACGACGCGCAATGGTAATTGTTAATGGGCCATGATCTGTGTTCGGATTTGAACAGATGCGTTCAACCAATATATATGGTCCAAGTCACAGTCCTAACGATAGGAAAGGAACATATCCAATCGTTATTTGTAATTTTCCGACTTTACGAATTCTTTACTTGTTAGCCAGAAATAGATATTCAACAGAACGAAGTCTATTATACTAGGTTTAAGGGTGTTTAGGCTTTCTCTGTCAAAATTCTATACAGTGTCTGCGCAAACTGTACTCTGACGACTATAGTTTGCGTATTCTACATACGTTGACATTATGATGACGTAATATGTATTCCTTAGATTGAGATTACTCTATCAGTGCACTACTTCGTTTCAATAAATGCAGTCTTGGAGCGCCATCCGGGGTTTATCGTATAGCATTACGTAGTGCAGTGAGGCCGTACTTCGACTAAAATAAAACCTATAAAGGTAAAGTAATTGTAATTCTTAATATATCTAGGTTATTTCCTCTCGAAGAATATCAATAGTATAGTTAGAGCAAATTGATCCACCACCTAGCGATCATAAACGATTGTAGTTTCTAGAAGATAAATACATTCATAGCGTACATCGGGCTAACCAGCCATGTTGCACGCTCTCAGATTGCGAATGGCGAACGAGTTCTGTATTTTTCCAGCGGTGCTGCGTGAAATACGGATCGCTGGTATGCAGTTGTTAACCTCGCGGTCCGCGCTGTGACATTGTTCATTGAATCGCCGTAGCAATTATGGCATTACATTTATAATTCTAAGTAATTCTAACTCGGGTGCGATTATAAATGCTCTAGGAACGTTGTAATGCATTCGGGGTACTTATCGTATCTAATTTTAACTGCTAAAGCAAAAAAAAAAGAAACAGGATAGGTAGGCACTATGCGACAAAATTAAACCTGGACCATAGGCAATAAATCTGTACGAAAATGAGCCTTGCTTATAAAATATATTTCGCCTGTATCCTGTCTTTTTAATTCTTGAAATGTAAACCACATCTTTGTCAGAAAATTCGGCAAATAATATCCATCTTGCAGTATACCACCAAGTTTATTGCAAGTTGGAAACTTATGTTATTAATAAAGAATATTTTATAAAACATGGATCTTCAAAAATGTCTCAAATACAGTTGAACTCCTCTAATTCGAAGCACCAAAACTCCCAGAAAAAATTCCAATTACAAAATGCAGTACATCCCTGATTTGAGACCAAAGTTGCAGAACATGTTCAACCCTTCCCCAATATAAAAATTGTTACTTACCCACCAAAAAAAATCGGAACACTCTTTACAAGATTAAAAGACAAGACTGACCCTACTGATAAATCCAACGTAGTGTTACATAGGTCAGACTTCCTAAAAACTTAAAAATAGACTTGCTGCACATAAAAGAGATGTTAAAAATAAATCCACTGCTACTGCCTTAAGCAGTCATTGTCTGGATTTCAAGCATGAATTTTATTTCGATGACACAGAGGTTTTGGAAGTCGAACCTAATTTATATAAGCGTCTATTCATGGAGATGTGGTTCATTAATAGTAATCCGAATTCCACTAATTTATTCAGACTTGTTTTAAAAGTTTTTTAACATGTATTTAAAACAATTTTACATTATTCCTCTTTGAACTTAGGAGCTGAATTATATTCCCCGACTCAGTTAACGTAAGGATTTTATAATTAAAAATTGTAAGTGTTTGTTTCTTTTTCTCTTTCATCATTTAATTAATTTCAATGATCGATTGCTATGTATTGTTCTTTTATTTTAGTCAAGTCCTGATAAAGACACGATCAGTGTCGAAAATATTTGGAAATAAAGAAATAAATTAATTCAATGTCAGCGTTTTCTAACCCTTGCTGAATCCTTGAAATACAGCGGAGTTATTAGCGTTAAAAGACTAGTTTCTAAATTACAAGTACTCCGTTACTTCTTTTTCCAACAGAAAATTCTAGTTAGAAGGATGTTTAATTTCAGTATGTAATTTATTTAACACGAGGTACAATACAAATACATAGGCATAGAGTTTGTACATAGAAATGCATATGCATACCTACATATATTGGAAACTAAATCGAACTATACATTAATTTAGTTAATATTGCAAGGACAGTGGGGCAGTACAATAAACACACTGTTCGGATTACTCCTCCCGCACAAAGTAATAACCGAATGTATTCAGTTATTCGACTTGATAATGGAAATCCACGTATTCCCGAAACACGTGTCGTCCCGAATTAATTAATACTTTGTGCGGGAGGAGTAATCCGAACAGTGTGTTTATTAATTTAGTTTATTTTAGAAAAGTAATCAGTAATAAATTTTTGTTGATCAATTTATATATTTTTTTTCAATTTTATTGACTAATACACAAAATCTGAGGTTTTCTCGTCCGCAGTAAAATCATTCTTCAAAGTTTTAAACGCTTGTACGACCTGTGTATGTGACGGTATTTCGACAATTTCTTCCTCACTTTCTTCTACTGTTTCATCATTCACAGCAGTTGATACACTTTCAAGTTTGTCCTGGTCTGTGGGATAGTCTGTAGTTAAGAAGTTGCTGTCTATTTCATGAAAAACATCGAACGATACTAAAAATAAAAAATACCTTACCACCTAGATGAGCGAAGAACTCCGGAAACGGTAGATCGGCAGAATCTACCAAGGAAGATAATGTTAGACGTCGCACTCTGGGAGATTTGCACCGCACAGAACACGACTTGAATAAGCGGAATTGTGTCTTCTTCACCATCTTCCTTGCCAAAACCAGCCTTTTTAAAACAATTTTGAATAGTTTTTTGACTGACATCTACATTCCATAGCGTGGCAATTTCTTTCACACAATCCAACAATCATATTGTAGGAGACATTTCGTTCTCTAAAGCATTTATGATTTTTTCAGAATTCTCCGTTTGCAGTGATCTTTAAAACTTTTAATGATACCTTGATCTAAGGACTGTAATTTACTGGTCGCGTTTGGAGGGTAAAATTGAAGATTAATGGCTTTCAACTTTTGCAGTACTGCAGGATGTGCAGGGCAGTTATCAATAAACACTAATATTTTTCTACCTTCGTTAAAAAATTCTGTGTCTAGTTTACTAATCCATTTTTCAAAGATTTCAGAAGTCATCCATGCCTTTGTACTGCTTTCGTAATTTACTGGAAACGACTTTACTCATCTAAAACACCTATAGGCTTGGCACCCCCTCCCATTACTAGAGGCTTTAATTTTTCGGAGCCGTTCATATTTGTTGCAAAGAGACAAGTAACGCCTTCTTTGCTCTTTTTACCACCATAACAGTTTTCACCATCGAAAGCCATAGTTTTCTCGGGTAAACATTTAAAGAATAGCCCTGTAGCGCATATTGAAGTCAATTATTAATTTGGTTATCGTCGACAGCAGCACTCTCGCCACAAATGGTCTTATATAATACATCGTGCCTAATTAAAATATAAAGTATGTAATTAGTACTTAACGTATATTGTAAGTTTCTTAAATTTGTGAAGCCAACCGGCGCTAGCCTTAAAATTTGCACCTAAATGCTGACAATATTACAAAGCTTTTTCTTGTAAAAGTGGTCCTGACACAGGAATATTTTTATCCCTTATAGACGCAAACCATTTAAGTACCGCAGAATTTACATTTTTATTCGAAACATCGCGATTTTGTTTGACATTAGCCGGTTTTATAAGATTACTGGCAAAACTTCAAATAGACACTTTATTTTTAATTATAGTGGATAGTGTACTTGCTGGTATATTATATTCTGTGACTGTTTATTATTATTATTGTTATTATGATTGTGATTAATCTTTGAAGTTTTCGTCGAGGAAACATATCTAAACACAACACTAAACACTGAATTGATGCAGTATACCGCATTACACATATTATAACCTCTATCGGTATTCCCCGAACTTTGTCATTTACTGTTTTTTAAGTGCGCTAGCTTTTTTGAAAGCTTCGAGTTAAAGAAAATTTCGAGTTATAGGAGTTCAACTGTATCTGTCAATATTTTAATCCGCACCGATTAAATTTTTATCAAAATCTAGTGATACACCTATATAATGTGTAGCGTCAAAATTACTTACCTGGAATGCGGAGGCAAATCGTAAAAAACTATGAAATTGATCGTAAAGCGTTGGCCACGAGAAAGCGACGAAACGCATATAGATCTGCTCGGCAAGCATGGTCACTTTATTCACCAAATACTGATGCCAATGGAAAATGCACATTTTTTTTTATAACACATCCCACTATGTCAATGAGATCTTTCTCTCGCTTAATGAATCACCGTTGATAAAGTGAATCAAAACATATTTATGTACATAACGTAGTATTCGTTGAGAAAAAATGAGAGATAAATGACGTGAATCATGCAAATTGTTCAAGCAAAAGTGATAATGAAGAATGTAAAGTATGCTATTTATGCGCCAAATTAAAACAAAACTATATCTTTAGTCACAATGATGAACCATGCAAATAATACCAACGAATATACACGTATTTTATGGTAAAAATTTGAAAAAATGCGTAATGCATCGCACCGAAATTACTCTTATTCGTTTTCATATCCAACAATAAGAAAAAGACACACTGCATTGTTTTAATCTACGATACTTCATCTACGTATGTCGCATGCTTGCATAGAGTATGAGCGCATGTCAGCGTTGGCGGGTTAATAAATTGACCTATGCGCCCACATTATGCAATAAGCGTATAATTCTAATAATAATTCGACCCCAGCCATACTCCGAAGAAGACGATTCACGTTCATTCAAAGGAACACTACCTAGAAATACGTTTGAACTTTGCTAGCACTCTATTGTGAAGATTAAAAATTCAATGCATTTGATTATTACCCTAAAAGTTATTAAAATAACTTTTTGCGTTACGATATATCAACCAATAAATAACTTAACCCTCAAATATTTCTTTAATATTTAAGCAATTAAAAAGAATGCATTGCAATTGCCCATGGGCGTTGAACCAAAGGTGAGCCATTACCACCCCCAATTTTCAAATCGGGTCTACTGAAATCCCTATCAGTTATAGCGATTCTCGTTGGATAAAAAAAACTTACCGTTTTTTTTGTTAATAAATTCGAATGGCTCATGGCTTAAACAATTACGAAAACCAGAATACTAAATTTTACACAAATAAAACCCGGTCCAATTTAAATAAGTATTTATTTAAATTCCGACATCTTTTTTCTTTATTTTAAAAAATCTCAGCAATTTCCAGAAATTTCCCCTAATTAGCACGACGATTGATTGATATGTAACCCAAAAAAACGAGGGGGCTTCAAGGTTTCAAAGACCATTCAACACAAAGAAAATTAGCTGCGATTTTTAGTTTATTACGCAATCGTGTGCAACTGCCAAAATTGAGAGCTCTATTTCGGATTTTTCAAACACCTATTTTTGGACCAAGCTTTCTTAATAGTTATAAATTTAGATTAGATTTCAACAGAACTAATCCCATTTATTTTTATCATTTTGTTCCTAGGAATTTAGTTTTTGAGTTTCTCCTTACATTTCTAGATGAGGAATTTGTTTACACTCCAATTAGACTCATTAATAAACATGAACTGATTCATTCTAGATAGATACTGCATCCATCTTCATCGCTTTTGGAATGACACCAAACCAGATGCTTTGAGATTTTAATTGTAGAATACATTCTCAATGGTCTAGTTTAGTCTTGAGTAAGAATGTTATGTCAAAACACTATCAGGCACTATCAGGTAGAGTGCCATGAATATTTTTTAAGTTGTTGATCGATAGCACTTGTTTGTTATCTGTCATAATAATTTTAAAAAATAATGTGTAAATAAATATCTCATCTGAAAGTTTTCAAATAAATCTCAAGTCTAGAAACAAATACAAAGTAATCCAAATTATTTTGAAAAAAATACTCTATTTGGTAAAACCTTTTATAGTGATAACTTTATAATGGACAAAAACAGCAATATTTTTCGTTTATCAAAATGGCTTAAAATGTCCAGTGAAGTACAGAAATCGGGTACCGTTACGACAAAAGAAGGGCATTGTGGAACAGTGATAGACGCAAGCATACCGCCCTACGTTTAATAGCGGCAGGCAAAATAGTCTAGACCGGAACTCTGTATGTATTCGTACTGTGCTGTAGGCGTGTTTTGGTCACATAAACAACCCGCAAAGCCGTTTACGTTGGGCTAGGTTTTAACGGACGGGATATCGGGTCAACGGTTCTTATTACATTATAATTTATATGGTGAAGAAAACCGTTTTAGGTTTTAAACATTTAAATAGGGTTAGTTGGTGTTGCGATGTCAATCATCCCTGCTACTATGGCCCCTAGGTACTATTGTGGAGATTTAAATAGAGTATAAAAGAAAATAATTTTCTAACTATTTAACGCAAAAAATATTTAGAAATTGTTGCTAAATGCAATTACTAAATTACTGAATTCAAACAGATAGAACCTGTGGCACATCAGGTTCTAGTACTTGGTAGTGTACTTGGCCCCGCCGACCACCTGCTCTACACCAGCAACATACCTGAGACACAAAACAATACCATGTCATGCTTCTATGCCATGAGCATAAATTATTAGATTCGCAAATGAAATATTGGGCATAGGAAAAGACGCACAAGCCGCCACTATTAAACTCCAACAAGCATGTAACAATTCCCAACAAGGTGTGTAATTGGAGAAAAAGTTGGGAGATTAAATGGAAGGAAACAAGATCTAACCAAGTAGATTTCACAAACAGAACCATACGACATATAGCGTCGTACCACAATTAATGGCAACTATATATCTTTTGAAAACATTCGAAAGTATCTGAGGTTTGTTGCTACAAAATTGCGCTAGTAGGAACCTGTAAGGGGAAAATGTGCTGGCTGTTGGGAAGAAACTCGCAACTCTCCATATACATCATAAAGTACATCTCTACAACCAGATACTAAAACCTATAAAGTTATGTGGCATTCAACTGTTGGCATTTGTTAAGCAATGCTACCTACATTCGTAAAATTCAAACATCCCAGAATAAGGGCACCTTTTAGCGGTTATTGCAGCAATACAAAATAGACAAAATAGACTTTGGACACCAATGCGTGAATAATAGACATTAAGCTTCACTACTATTTACGATTAAAATAAATTTAAGGGTTGGTCATCAATTATCAGTATTGCTGAACACCAATAGGCAAGACACAACATCCGTCAAGGCATGATATCAAAGTTTGGTTAGATAGAGACAAGGCAGAGGTGCTCTACTATTGACACAGGCATTGTTTGGATATGGTTGCTTTCTATGCAAGAAATAGGACCGATACTGACGGCTGTATATATTGTGGACGCAGCGACACCCCAGAACATACACTTTTTACATGCACAAGATGGACTGAAACCCGCGATACATTTCAGACGGCCACGAGTGTGTTTTACAATTGACAATATCATCGCGCCACTGACACAGGCAGCGCTGTGGGATCCGATTTATGTCGTCGTCAGAGGCACACTGGCAGCAAAAGGGATACGAGGAGAGACGCTAAAGACCTTGAGTAGTGACAGCCCCCATAACGAGGTAATAGAAAAGTGGTTCCGTTGTGGGAGTGCGAAAGAGGGGGTGGTTTTTAGTGGGTAAACGGATGCCAGGGTATATCGAACTACTGGGAAAAGGACAATAAGTACCCAGTGCCTATAAAAGGTTTTCCACCCATACAAAAAAAGTTCTTTAATTTTTAAAAAATACTAAATGTCCTCAAAACCCATTTCCTTGTTATATTCTGAAATGCACTACGTCAATATACTGCAGCGGCTCTGTTCTAGATTCCCAAATCCTTGTCCTTAATTGAGATAGGTATTAACCAAATGAAAGAAACATTATATACGAATCAAAAGAGAAAAAATCCACTTCAATTAAACAAGGGTTATCCACCTAATATATTTTCTCCAATTAATCTATTCTTTATCAGATTAAATAACGGTCAAACAAACTAAACCACCTGTACGAAGTTGCGAGCAGTATTATTAGTGTCTAAGCAGCGTGAAATTGCTTACATGTACAATGAGCGATAAAGGAAACAATTCGTTTTAGAATAAAATGCATTTTTAATTACTCGGCCATAGAGAAAAGAAAGCAGCCACTTTTAGTTTCCTTACAGAGCGACGATATTAATGCTAGACATACTTATTGCTACGTCCTTTCCACATTTTATTGGGACGTTAAAATGACAAGATTTGAAAAAAAACGTTGAGGTCAACCTTGTAGAAAGTGGTTTTACAAGATACTGACTGATGTTTGTAAAATGCGAAAATATTTCTTGTGGAATACAACTATAACAGTATAAATCCTAAATTCCAATACAATTAACAACAATATTTGAAAAAGGAGCGATTGGTATATATAAATATTATTTTATTTTATTTAATATTTGTTTCTTCAAGTAGTAATAATGATATGGCACCCTGGATTAATGGAATTTATTTCTGAGGGATATTATTTCTATATTCTTTTTTTAGAAAGAATTCATTGTCAATAAAGGGAACCAGATAGAACGAAAACAAAAAAAAACTAGAATTTTCTATACTCATATATAATTATATAATAGATAATTTAAATATAAAGAATGCTGTTTACAAATTACTAGTCGAACAACCGACAAATTTATGTATACATTATTATAATTAAAATGTTATCTAACACGTGCGTTGATGTTTACGAAAATGTACAGATACGAAAAATAATTATAGCCAAACGACACATAATTAAATTCAGTTGTTTATAAACTTTTCCTTCATTATCTACACTTCAATTAGTACCAAAAACGTCATGCACTATAACAAAAATCCTAAACTGTCGACGATTAGGAGGAAATAAATTTAAAAAGTCAATACTCGACCTTCCTTATCCGAAAGCAATACAGAGGCGACGTCGATTAATCAAAAAGTATAAGACAAGCGGTCTAAACTTTCGTTATACGTAACATACCAAGAAATGCGAGGGTGAAATTTACGGGACTGACTCATTTTACTACCACCCCAACGCGAACGATCGCTCTTAACCGCGTTAAAAGCCGAGTCTCAAATGGGTTTCGGACGGCGTTGTAAATCATCGTAATTGAAGCGTTAAATATTCCCTTTTAAGTGTTAAAATAATAACCCGAAATAGTATCGGAACTATTAACGTTGTTGTGGTAAAGATTAAAATTGAAACATTCCCAGTAACTAGTGAAAAAATATATTAAAAAAATAAGAATTCGCAAATTCTAAAACTCCAAGCATAATTTAGCCCTCAACTGTTATATGATGGGGGATTTCAACACATCCCGGGTCTTAGTTACCTATAAAAAAATTATACAGTATTTCTTTTCGTTGATTCATTTAATCTATATACTAAGGATAGGTTTTTGTTGCCTGGGGTCCCATCGTCCAATGATACAACGTAAATCATTTACATACATTGTAAATGATTTACAATATATGCCGAAGATGTTATGAAATTGATAGCGATACGAGTGATCATGTGACTGATTTCAAAATTGGATATATGGAACGCGCATTAATAGCCGAACAAGGTGAAATACCTGAAACATGGAGGGACTACTTTCAGTTACTAAGCGATGTGGGAAACGGAAGGACAAGAGGATCAATATTTACGGGAAGAGGGCAGCAGTAGTATAGAAGAGCCATCAGGAAGTAGTAAAAGCCATAAAGAATAATAAAAAACCGAGAGAAAGTAATATAACATCAGAAATGCTAAAAATGGGTGAGGAAAAATTACAAGAGAACCTTACTGAAATGATAAAACTTATATGGAAGAAGGAAAAACAACAAAAAATATGTTTTCGAGAGAGTAAGTAAATTTGTAAAATCCAGGCAATAATTGCAAAAGGAAACCGGAAATATGGAAGCCTGAAGGGTCTCATGAAATCGAAATATGTATCAAAGAAAAAAAGCGAATCTATAAAACTGTCATAAGACCTACCGCTACATATGCCTGTGAGACGTGGGTCCTGAATAAGATGGGAGAGGAGATAAAAGGATGCTGAGTGCTATATGTGGAGGAGTAAGAAATCGAAGAAGGATGGAGAAGACGCACAAATCTAGAAGTAGAAGAAGCATATGAAAGTCCCAATCTCATAGCGTTTGCCAAAGCCCAAAGAATAAGATGGCTGGGGCATGTAGAAAGACTAAGCAGAGATAGGTTGCGAAAATTAGCCCTTACCAGAAAGCCAATAGGGAAAAGAAGAAAGGGGAGACCAAGAGAGACATGGATGAATAAAGTGGATGAAGATCTAAAAAAAATGAAAATAGGAAATTGGAAGGAGATGGTAGGGAACAGACAAAAATGGAGAAATGTAGTCCGTAAAGCACTTCTAGAAAGTACCTAATATTAGTATCTTATTAACCGTAGGCCTTCACGGCCTGTAGAGCAAATTATTATTAGTAATCTTTATTCCGTGTGGTGTGCTGTTGAAATTAGCGTTTGTTCAACTAAAACTCGCTAGAATTTCTATTTAGGTCGTAATCTTTGTTTCAAACATGCATTCTTCTTTTCAATGCAGAATTAGTGATCATATGAATTATATTTTGTTTGAAGAAGAGTGTTTTCATACCAATTTCTTTCGTTATCGTACTCAAATATAAATTGAATGAACGTATACTATTAGTGCTTTAAATACTTATATAATTGCAACAAAATCTTTAATGTAATGACATTTTTCGACGGTATTGCATAATTCCTCTATTGCATACTACTTTCTTGCTTGTTATTCACCTTATTAAAAGGTGTTTAACCTCAATCATATTACCAACCATGTCTAAATCCAAGTAATTAAAAATTGGACATTTTTTGCTGCTTAGTATAATCGCTTTCATCAATATTTTAGCCATTTTGGTCGAAACTAAACAGCTTCGACCATTCACTACACCTTTAATAGTTTTTACCGGTGTTGATACTTTATTTTGAGCAGAATTCAGTGTAGCGTGATGAGTGTGGGCGCTATTTATGTAACGATCTCGGTCAGATTATAATTCATTATTTTCCTAAGCGTCGAGTCGGTATCTAACGCACGACTTTCTACATTACATTCACTAGTCTTGCATTGTTGTGAAGAATATGCTACGGTGGAAATAGAAATAAAAAAAAAACGGAACCATCTGGCGGAAATAACTGTGCAACTCCGTCACTTCTCCATTAAGTTCTACGACTAATCAGTAATTCGGAAGTAAAAATTGTATAAGCAAGATGTTTGCCCTTGTCTAAATGGACTTGTACAAAAACAAAAACTGCAGGAATTTATTTGCCAACTCAATATTATAAAAATCGCACCGGAAGATGTAACGTTGCCTAAAATTTAGATATAAATATATGCGTAGGTATTTCTCGAAATTCTGGTTTATACGCACTGATGGCATTGTTCCAGTTTCCGTTTACTAATATTTCGTGAACGTAGCCAAAACAAGATTTCTGAACACGACTTCTTTGTCACAATATGGGAGAGCTGAAGAAACCAATAAAATATCAAAACATAACTAAAATTATCACTCAGAATTAATTCGTAACGGCAAAATATAACTGGTGGAGGATATATACAGGATGTCTTATAAAAAAAAAGATTTTAATAATTGAAACGATGTAAAGACATACTTGTGATACATTGTTTTTAGGAAAAAAAATTCCATCAGAATCATTTAAAAAAGTATAGTCTAATTTTTTTTTAATTTGCCCTAAAACCCTAAAACTCAAGGGTTATAAATAATTTTATCAGCTCATTTTATAGCCTACATTCAGCCATTTAATTTTCCGTTTCAATTATTGAAATCGGCCTATAAATAAAGCCGGTACGGACTCATCCTTTTTATAATATAATCAAGGGTTTAACATCAATGCATTAAAAATCTAGGCAAATAAAAAAATTCGTAAAGCAAGCATTTTATCAAGAATATAATCATTTCTGTTCTTTGGGATGAGATACATTCACATAGATAAAAGAGTGGGTACTTCACTGAATGGTGTTTAGTACGTATCGCCAAAGCAAAAAGATGGGAGAAAATCTTGTGATCAAAGCTGCAAATTTGCAGTTACGGTAAAAGGTGTTTAAAACAGTCCATGAAAATGTGTAGCAAAAAGAACACTTTATTAAATTTGAAACAGACGAATTACGAGCACAATGTGTCATTATTTATGACGCATATAGTTGCGATGTGAGAGATATGTGATACTATTACCTTATCTTTAAAAAAAAATTAAAAAATAAACAAACCAAGTACATCTAATTATCGGACCACCAGAATTGCACAAAACTTGGACTAATTGCAAGAAATTATTTGTTATTTTGAAAACGTTTCCAAGAAATATTGTAATGTAATCTGATGTAGTTCGATTTAAATATCGATTAACTAAAAGTACAAGTATTCTATCACGTACACCATTATCGTAATGCGTATATAGGTGGCTGTTTCAGAAAAACTTGAGTTGCATGATGCGTTAAAGGTTGTGATAGTAAGTGCTCAACAAGAAAACAAGTTATATTCTCTTTGAAATATGTAAAAGGATTGGAGTTTGAAGTATTAGAAGAAGCCTGTGCAATTTCATAGAAATCGGGATGTGCGGGTTGCCGATGTTTCCTTGTTGGTTTATTGTATTCCTTAGAAGATTGTCAAGGATGTTAAACAGGCCAAACGGCACAAACATTAAAACGAAGAATTACACAGCATATGATTGTCGCATTGGAAAAAAAAATCGTATGCATTAGTTCAGCATTTTCAATGTTTAGGTCACAGGGTTGACTATGATAATGTGCGAGTTTTGGATAAATAACCTAATTACAAACGCAGATTTTTAGAAATGATTCACATTAATAAGACTGATAATTCAATCTTTAAATCTGACGTTCAAAGATTAAGTAGTATTTATAAATTTTAATATATTAAATTTCTAGTTACATTAAAATTCATATATAGTTAAAAATTTCAATCATATTTTTGCTTACGAGGTGTGTAAATTAAGTAATGAGACTGATGCTTTTAAATATTTTTATTTAAATATCATTAAAATTGAACGTTGTCTCCCTCAAAATAACTCCCTTGAGAAGCCACACAGCGTTGGAGACGGTTCCTCCATTCCTCATGGGATATTGAAACCGCCTTTAGCTGGTCGGTTACAGCCGCATGTTTTCGGGTCTTCCAAAATGATGTCCCTTCAGATAAATTTTCAATCTTGGGAAGAGAAAAAGGCCACAAGGACTCAAGTCAGGTGAATAAGGAAGCCGAGGAGCCGCAGAAATATTTTTACTGGCCAAAAAAGCGTTTATGGAAATTGCTGTGTGATAAAGGCGCATTGCCATGATGCAGGATCCAATCGTTCTTGATGTTTAGTTTCACACGCATGACCCTTTTTCGAGTTCTTTCGAAAACCTCTAGGTAAAAATGTTGATTAACTGTCTGACCTTGAGCCACGAATCCTTTGTGAACGATTCCCTGACTATCAAAGGAACAAATCAGCATGCTCTTGATCTTTGATTTGCTCATTCTTGCTTTCTTGGGCTTTGGAGAGCCTGGAGTGTTCCATGCTCTGGTGTTTTGTTTCCGGGTCATACTCAAACACCCAACTCTCATCGCTAGTAATGACACGTTCCAAAAAAGTTTCATTGTTATCAATCGATTCCAAAAAGTCATGGCATCTTTCTCTCCTGATGAAAGGTTTTTTGGAACCATTTTCGAGCAGATCTTTCTCATTCCCAATTCATTGGTCAAAACTTGATAAACGGTGGTGTGGGACAAATTCAACTGTTCCCCGATCATTCTGACCGTCAACCGACGATCTGAACGCACAAGATCGCGGATTTTGCCGACATTGCAATCGATTCTCGCAGTTGAAGGCCTTCCGCTGCGTGGCTCATCTCCCATCGACTCTCTTCCTTCTGAAAATGCATTAAACCACCGAAAAAACCGGGTTTTTGACAAAACACTGTCTCCGTGCACTTTGCCCAATTCTGAAGCGAAACCTGATTTCACACGGTTGCTCGAAATTAATGTCTTTCATTCGTAGAACGCACTACGAAAACCGGGTACACGGAAAAAACGACAACGGACAACCAAATGACTTGATCGAGTTCAAACTTGCACTGAACGCGTATTGCAATGTCCAATTGTTGCCCCTCCATGTGTCGTGCTTTCCGTGTTGCCATATCAAACCCTACGTTGTCGGTCTCATTACTTAATTTATACACCTCGTACATGATTCAGTCCCACATTTTCGTTTTGCCTGGTATAATATTAAATTGTTTTTACTTGGAATATAATGCTTTTGGCTTAGTTATTTCTCTTCTTTTTAAATTATATACAACAAGTTAAAACTTAAAATTTCATAGATTCTACCAATAAAATAAACTCTATTTAATGAACGTAAATAACCTGCGATCAAATTCTAAGGTAATACTTAAACTCTAGATTTAACAAAAAACTTGTACTTTATAGTTACAATCAATAACCAGTTTCTTAAAAAATCTTTAGCAACATTAACGTAGCAAACACTTACGACTACGCGTTCGGCTAATAATAATCACCCCTCGTTGTTACTCTAACCCACCATCCCATTTCCTTGTCATGCACGCAAGCTTCGATAAAGTAAACCTACGCGTTCCACGTTGCTTCCGATAGGAGGAGAGAGTTCATTGTACAAAAGCCAGAGATATTAAGCAACACTACTATATATTATACTGATATGCACATAATGCATTTATCTGAACTACATAGTTTATTATGTTTCGATACCAAAGTATGGAAATAAGAAACCAAGAGGTTAAAGGCTCTGACATCAAGGATAATTTATAAACTTACTAGTTATATTTTTGTGGGAATTAAAAGAATTCCTGGTTATAAAAACAAAAAATACCTTTGTACTTGTTACCCCTATGCAACAGTTGACAGAAACTACATGAAAATCTGGTAATATGAAGCGATTGGTTGGTTTTAAAATTATCAAGAAAATTATGGGGCTTTCAAAAAAGAAAGTAGGTTGTATAACTCGTGTATGTATGTACATTAGCAACATTTCTTCCCCATTTACTATACAGGTGCTCCCCCTGAACAACCTCCAATTCGTCAACTGTGTTTCTGGGGCTATTAAATCAGTAGAAAGTGAAAATGTCGAAAGAAGTGGATCTCAATTGAAAAGGCAGTAGAACGTCAAGTGGACCTGCGTATCGGAATAGGAAGAAGATACATTACAGAATGAAGAAGGTAGCACCAGTATACCGGAAAAAAAATTAACAGCAGCAAGGACACTCTCACTAAGGTTGACATTGGGGACTCAAATTGCAAACAGTCAATACAGGTCCACATATCACATTTTACGTGAATGTCTTAGACCCTAGAAGACCTTTGGTAAAATATTAACCCAGAGGATTATACAGACCTGTATAAGCTTGTACAGGACATAAAGATTTGTGAATAGGTGGTATAGTGCATGGAAACAACAAGTAGGACATTAAATACAAAAGGCCAAGAGTGTTTCCATATAGATTTATAAAATTTTTATCTTCTCGTCCAGCGGTGAAATAACAAAAGAGGCCAGAAAACTGAAAAAAGGTTAGAGAACATAACTGCATCTATGAAAGGACCAATTGTATGAACCACGAATCGGTGATTAAAGGATTGCCCAGAGAATTCTTGATTACAACAGATTGCGTTTTTCTCGAAACGACTTTGTTCAAACTGATGCACACTATATCTTAAGAACTACTCCACTGGTTTTATTCAATTACACCATATCTTTTTTACACTATTGTTGTACTAAAGTTGCATAGCCATTTTTGATAGAATATCTCTTTTTTTTCATACGCTACATTCCAGTTATTACATTCATTTACGAGACAATTTTTGATTTTTTTTTGTGAATGAATCCAGATCCTGTATGTTGCCGATCATCATGGTGAAGATGTTTTGGGGATAGTTTATACATTTGCCATTTTAAAAAAATAGTTGTTTGATACATTCATCAATATATGTTATAAATACTTATAGTTAGAAATACCTGCGTCAAAAACAATTTTTCTGTTTGTTCCACTTTTTCCAAGCTCCAAATGGATCTCGGTGGTTAAATAAGGACCATGTAATATACTTCAAAATTTATAAGAACTAAATTTACATCTCTCATAGTTTCAGAGATATTTAAAAAAAAGCAAAAAAGCGCATAAACTTTGAAGTGGGCTGGAACCCAAAATTAGACGATCAGGCACCTAAAAAAATGGATTCTGGTTTTACACCTAAGTACTCTATCAGTATACAAAGTGACATTCACTTCTTAATTTCAAGTTGCCAGAGTTTCCTTGTAAATTAATATGCTTGGGATAAATCTACCTACGAATGCCAATAAACGAAATAAATCCGATGTGAACATTGACCATCCGAGTAATTATTTGCATGTAAACAATAATTATGTCGACCAGATGAAATTGACGTACACAATTTGTCTAAGCTTGTTAGTACTAATGAGGAAATAACTTACAAAGAAACTGCAGCTATAAGGGAACCACGTACAACGAGTTCATCTCAAGTCAAGGTGGCACAAATATGGTTATTGCCCGTTTGCCATATCTTCCAAAACGATCTCAAGAAATGTTCAGAGAAACAGGACTGCGAAAGTAAGAGATAGGGCGCGAAAAAGCCAAAGTCCTACTGAAGCAGAAAAAACAGAAAAAAAAAGATAATGAAATACTCTATTTGGAATGGGTATAGAAGTAATCTTATTTGTGATACGTACAAAAAGAATTATCATGTATGTATCAAGTGCATCCAAAGGTCCCATCAACAACATATTTCACGTACAGATGATGATAATGCCACATTCTTATGTGAGGACTGTTACACAAAAGCTCAACGTAATCAAAGTCAAGTTGAAGTCGGCTGAAGTTAATTCACATTATTCAGATGGTTTGCAAGATCTTCATACAGAAGATAATGTGGAAAACAATGATCTAGACGAGATGGGCATAGAAGAAACCGAAAGAGACAGCGAAGAAGAGCTCAACCAAATTATCTGATGCATAAGGAGGATCTGCAATTTAGTAGATGCATAATATAGTTCTAAAGTATTATTTGGTGTCCCCAGAGTCATTCTAGCTCTAAGTTTCTGTAAAGTCTTTGATATCAGCATGCGCAATGACTATACAAAGTGACCACTTACTATACAACTTTGCATGTTTGATTTTTATGTAGTGACAACTTCTATTTTCTGAAATCTATGTTTTTCTATTAACTATTTCTGAAACTATAATAAAGAAAACATATTTAGAACAAATTTTATTTTTTCTTGAACTTATCAAATTTTCAATGGTAACGCTTAAATGGGCAATAAATGGATGGTTTTGTACCAAATTTGACTGCGAAAAGGGTTTCCGATGTGGAAATTGTAGTTAATATTTCTAAATTCAAGGCCAAATATCACCTGGTGACCCTGAATCTATTATTTGTTAAACTCAACTAATATGTAATATGTGATAATCAAATTATTGCCCTTACAAATGTTAACAATCTCTAAAAACACGTGCCCTTAATAAACTAACATTGCACCTGTGTGTTGCGCACCTACTTCTACAACACAATTCTACTTCCAAAACTACGTCAAACTAATAAGATCTTATGTTTTGAACCATCTAAGTAGGTACACTACATTAAACACATCGGCAACAGATCTTTTATCGACCCGCTCTAGCACACAAATGCTCACTGGTTGAGTCGAATTGGTGTCAGTTTCATGTGTACATACGTATTTCAGGACAATGAACTAAGGTATGCGTAGATAATCTATCTGTAATAAATCCGATCCATAACGTAAAAAATGTATTATGCGAAACAGTACGTAAACAATAGTATCAAATTTCTAATCAGTAAAATCCAGCGTATCAAATATCTCAACCAAAATATTTAGCGGGAAAGTAAGAACGTTATCCAGTTGATGCCAAACTTCCTAGATCCTTGAACTTTAAATGATTTTTTATACGTACAAACATCGAATCATAATTATTAATATAATATACACAAACACGTTTTCTAATTTTCAAATGAATACATTATCACAGTCAGTTTAAAGTTAGGAACATAATAAATAAAATAAAAATTACTTTAAAACGTTTTCTTTGAAAATTTTGCATTAAGACGTTGAATGGTGAAAGTTGGAAAGAATAAATCTCTAATGTAATTTCAAGAATTCACCCAAGAATTTATGACTCATTCTAGTGACAAGGATCTTGCGCGATTCAACCCTCTGTAAAACGTGAATTAGCAAACATCCCTCCACAATATGAAAAAGCAAGTGGTAAAACTAACGTAACTTGAAATATTGAATATGAAAAATAGATTACTTATAAACAAATTCGTCATGTACTATATTATAAAAATTCCACCATAATGCAATTAGCAGTTGCATTTTACTACATCATTTAGAACTGAAATAAACCTGAATCACCTGTCATTATAGGTGATCTAACAGAATATTGTTCACCCTACTGTCTCAATATAAGAATATTCAAGTTTTATTGCGATGGACAATAGTCAAGATTAATAATTGTTCACATATTGGATAAGTCCACATCTATTCTACTCAAGAGGATAATAATGAATAGCAAGAGTACGAAGAAATCAAGAAATAACTGATTTACAAAAAAATATATCTAAGAAAAAATACACGGTAAAAGCGTGAAACGTAACCATAGTAACAGGAAACAATTAGTGCGAATAGTATTATTAAAATAGGCACATTTTCTTGGACTTACCCATAGATCAGTTCCCCAGTTCATGTCAGTGGTTTGCGCCATGGTAATCCAATATTTAAAACGACACACATACACAGGCTATTCGAAAACGATGTTTATTTCTCATTTAAATGTTGCACTTAAAAGCACAATCACTAAGAAACATGGCTTCGCACATCGAACTTATCGCAAAAGTTAACGCACTTGCTTCCACGAAATTGGAACTGAACGAAGTGCACTGAATTCGGTTGAGGACATGTACTCTCCACCGTTACAGTTTTCTTCTGTGACAGCTATTCAGGTTCCATCTACCGGTAAAGTGCCTGTGGGTGAACCTATCAAACACAAATGTTTTGTTTAGATAAAAACAAAAGATTTGATAAATTATTTCAAATAAAGCTTTGAACTACTCAAATAATATGAAAATAGGTTCGTGCTAAGCATTGTGTTTATTGTATTATATACTTGCTGATACTAACAGAGATTAGTTGTGAAAAGGTTACACAATATTTTTTTACCAATATGTAATTATTGCAACAGTGTTTCAGGATTAGAGCAGAATTATTGTATTACACTGGTATTACATTTATTGTAAATGGTGAGTAAATAGCCAAGTATTTGTAAAATGACAACTACTTTAAATGGATCCAAATAAATAAATTAAATGTGGAAGATATCCATTTGTTAATGTTGTTGGCACATTTGAATTAGAGAAAATGTGGAAGGATTACAAGTTTGCCAATGTATCCATAAACTTTTATTCAAAATTGTATTAATACGATGCAATGGTTTACTGTTGATTGCATGTTTTTAACGTACTTGTAAAGTATATTGATGTGCAGAAGTTTTAAAGGTTCGATATAGTGTTAGGGATAAATTGAACTATCTGTTTCTACTATAACTTGTAAATTGGACATTTTTTTCGATAAATGGATATTATTCGAAGCACAAGATTTAAACGATAGGAATTCATATGAATCCAACTGATATAATTATCATCCACATTTTGCAATCTCCAGTATTTTTCCTTGGGTGATGCATGGAGAAATACACACAAACAAAATGTTGGAGCTTTTAGAGAACTGCAAATAACTCTTTTATTACCAGTATATTAAAGTGCGCAAAATATTTAATTTCAGCCATTGTGCCAGGCAACCTTTTATGCACCCACGCCAAGAGTTTAACACGTTCACATTGACAATAGCTCTGTTCCAACACGCAGTTTGCTGATCACGTGAACCAATCAGAAAACATGCTTCAATTCTCAAGGACTCCAATCTGTAGTCCGATTGATCACGTCATCACGAACCATCAGCAAACTGCGTGTTGGAACAAAGCTAATAAAAGTCAAATTATAAATAATGAGATTTGGCGCGGTAATCTGTCTAGTTGGGTTTAGAGAGATACGCACACAATTTTTACGTTAAGTGCCCCATCTATCCTTGCTGTATTATCTCTGATTGTAGCACTGAGAACGCATAGCAGTTAGTGCGCACGCGTCGTTCAATTTCGGATAGATCCTGACTGCACTGCGAACAAAGCTAAGTCTGCACTATATTAATCACTACACTAACTAATTGTAACTAATAACACAAGAAGAATCTAGAATAAAATTAACCAAACCAAACAAGCGCTAGCAGCTGAGTGCATCTGACAAGTATCAACAATAAAGTGGCTTCCCGCGTTACCGTTTATACCGGAAGTACACTAAACTACAGCGCCACCTACCACCAGAAAGTAAACTAGAACTTGTATCACTCCACTTATAATTTACTTCGTCCCCGTGATTCATACTAAACTAGTTGACGAATAACAAACAGGTGCTCAAGGCATTCTATACAAAAATTGCACAAATTTATTTGGTTACCTGATATTTCTATTATTTGGTAGGTCAAGTTACAATAATCAATATCTAAAAAAACAGGTTTGTACCATACGTTAACATATTGGGGAATTACACAAAACAATGTTTAGTTTCTGTGATTTGAAAGCTTCAAAATTTACAATAAATATCAGAAAAACATCAATGGACAACTAAGTAATTTCAAGCAATTTAATACTTTATTATTGCAATTAAAATATAAAGTTTCAGCAAAAAAAAATAAATAAAACAAAAAAATTTTACACTAGTTTACTCCAGTTTAAATTTGAAGTAACTACTAACTCTATTGAATCAAATGAAATAGACATAAATAGGGAATTCTAAAATTTAGATAAGTTTAAAAAAGGAACAATTGTTTTACGTACGATTGGAAGTATTTTTATTCACAAATCACTTGCAATTTCACACGAAAGAAAGCTGTTTATAAAAAAATAACTCACACAGTGGAAAACCTAATCTTTTTTAAAACTAATGGAACGATGCTGAAGACACTTTTGTAAGAAATCAAAATATCCCGCATTTCCCGTAGAAAATTAGCACATACGTATAAATAGGTAGTACTATTTATAAGCACTGAATCCACATACTGGAAACACCGCTGATAAGGGTTTAGCAAACACTGATATAATGATAATAAGATCGATAGATAACTTGGTATACGCAGTTGTTATGAATACTTTTATCTAAAATCCAGCTTTTAGGCAAATATTTTGTAATTTATTTGTAACGTACATTTTATATATAGAATGAGGTGAATTGCATATTGGGAAATACCTTATTTTGTTGTTTAGTGAGCAAATATTTTGGTGGGACGAGGTAAATCCAGGTATTTTGTATTTGGTATAAGAATTTCATATCCTATGTTCACTATGATGATTTTGTATCTACCCCTTTCTTGGTTTCCACCGGCATACCACAAGGATCGATTTTGGACCCACTCCTATTTAACATTTATATCAATGATTTTTTATTCAATCAATTAGATTGTAGCGTTTTAGCATATGCTGATGATCTCAAATTTACAATATTACGTCTATAGATGATTGCTAGGCTTTGCAGAGGGACATTAACACTATTAGTGAGTGGTGTACTGCCAACCACATCTTCCTAAATATCAGCAAATGTGCTGTGATGTCGTTCAACAGAAGTTCTAAGCCTCTTAATTTCCATTACCCTGCATTTGACTCTGATATTCCCAGAGTAAGTCTATTCAAAGACCTTGGAGTACTTTTTGATGCCCATCTTTCTCTGCTTCTAAAACTTTGGGTTTCATTATACGTTCATGCAAAAATGTTACTCATTTATTGACGCTTAGAGTTCTGTTCTTTGCGCTAGTAAGATTTAAATTGTATCGTATAGTATCCACATTATCTACATCAACAATTTACTTTTGAGCGTGTTCAAAAAAGGTTTTTGAAATATATTTCCTTTAAGATTGATGGAGCTTATCTAATTCGTGGTACTGATTACTCCAGTTTGCTTGACAGACATAACATTCTTTCATTGGCGCAACGAAGAGATGAAGCTACTGCTAAATTTTTTACCAAATTAATTTGTCACAACATTGACTCACCCTTCCTTCTTAATTTAATCGAATTTAGTGTACCCCGCCAAAGTTCAAGATCATCCGCCACTTTTCCAATACCTAAGACACGCACCAATATCCTATGCAAGGCTCCGCTGTTGCATGTGTGTAAAAATGTTAATGTATTACTTTCACTGACACCGGAAACCATAGTAGAAAAGATGGTGCGGGAGTCGAATCTCCTGGCAGAAGGTTTCGTCATATATAGAAAAAAATTTTAAAATGAAAAAGGAAAGGCAATATAGATGGCTTCCTTGTGTATAGGGAGAATTTTGAAAACTGGAAAGGAGAGGCAAAAACTAGCACTAGAAGGTTTATAACGGCTGATTCAAACCAAACCAAAAATGGCCGCGATCAATTTCTTAATTAACAGATTCCCGTTGAATAAGAGTAGATTTACTAAAGAATTGAAATACATCAAGGATATAGCGATCTACAATGGTTTCTCTTCTACCGATGTCGAAAGAACGCTTAAGA
>JARFOC010000736.1:32362-57911 GCA_031763485.1 Osmoderma eremita | reverse complement strand
TCAAATATTTCTTTTAAATGTTTTTGAATTTGTTGTTAATTTTTAGTGGAATTTGTATAAAACTGTTTTATTTATATGATTGTTATTGTATTTTTTTGTGTTTAGATAATTTTGTTGCATTTTCTTTATAAAATATATACTCTCCATACCGTCCGAGTTTCAGGTTGAGTCACTGTAGTTCATTTACAGTGCTTTTTGTGTTAAAATTTTCAATTTCGCAATTTTAAGGATTTAAAACCAACAAATTTCCTTTTCTTAGTCTTAATTAAATGATTGGAAGATTTTTTGTTATGCTGCTTTTTGGTGATTCATTCCCACGTGCAATTTACACAAATAAAATATTTTTGGTATTATTTTTGTTGGTTGTATCCTTTTGTTACACGTATAGACTTTACTAAAAATCGCTTTAGCTGACCTTGCTAGAAGTACTACACAGAGAAAAACAAATTTCTTGAAACCAGCAAATATATACCTTTGAAATTATTTCTTTAATAGTCTATTGGCATAAAAGAATATTTTTTCAAAAACAGGCTTAATTTGTTTAAATAGACAATTATCTTTATTTTATATATTTTGTATGTTCAAATAAATATATTTTAGAATCTACATACATCTACATCTGCATAAATAAGTAATAACACACATATTTTTCAACAAGGGCTTCAATATTATTATTATTACGCATACCTTGCTATTTACATTCATAAACTCGAGAAAAGTATTCTAGGATTATAGATTTTTAGAATTAAGAACTCATTTGCGTTTTATGACACCGCAACCCTTCGCATACGACTGAGCCGTAAATGAGAGGATATTTACGGATGTGTTTATGAGTTTATTGACAGATCTTGAAGTGCAGGTTTGTTTTAAAAGACTTGCAGGAACGGTTTAAAAGCATTTCATATATTTTTGTTATTATTTTATATTTATTTTGTGAAAGTGCCCCGTTAAAAGTAGGGTAAAAGTAACTACATTTGCTTATTGATAAATTCACTTCTACGACAATTTGTTGTGCGGTATGACCGAGCTTCCGATTAATTTCTAATCATGACCCAAATGAGATAATTATAAATACGTCTTTACTACGAACTCTGACTTAGGGATGATGGAGATCAAAGCTAAAGATTCCAATGAGTAATGTAGATATTTATCCAAAACGGCTTAGATTTTTGTATACTCCTCATTAGGTTTAACTAAAATACTAAATAACTCTGGCGTATTAATCCCCCATTTTATTTTGTGATATGACTGATATACAAGTGAAATTCGTATTTCTATTTTCTTGCAACAAACGTAATCCTGATGTATAATACAAAATATGTGTAGGTTGGAGGTAGGTATTATTAAAAGAGTATAAATGTTTTACCGAATAGTAGAAACTACCATTACTTATGATTAATTTAGGCTTTAGCTTATTAATTTTATATTTATATATGCTTCATATTGCATAACATAATCCGCAATATTCTGCTTCAATTCCGTATTTATCGATATCTAGGCGCACATGTGGAGGCATTTATTTCGCACGAACTGACAAAATTCGATCGATTGTTTAGATAAGTTCCCGACCCGAACTAAAGCTTCCAATGCCGATACACTTCCGTTATAGAAACGGAGTCCTGAATTCGAACAGCCGGTTTGGTAGTGACATGTATTTTTAGTAACGACAGCCGTCTTGAAATCGACATCTTTAATTGTTGCGAGATTTTCCGAGAGAGTAGCGTTTTAAAAATAACCCAGTACAGCTGGTAATTGCAGATGGGAATGGGGGATAAGGCGCTTAAAACCAATCAATCAAATGCAAGTACTTAGCTATAACAACTTATGATACAAAATTGACGAAAGATAACTGAAATTAGTTGATTCAGATCATAATTTCAACAAAATTACTCTCAGAATCGCACCTATTATTGTCAGTAGCATTCAATACATTATTATCTACAATTTATTTTTAATTATGAACAATTTAAATATATTAAATCTTAAATTTGGGCCTTTTTCAATTTTGAAATCCCGGTTTTAACCCAGATCCTAAAGAATGCCTTTCTCAAAACTTATAATTCTGAAAGAGCAATCGTCGTATCGATAATGTGAAGATGCAAGATCGTTACAACACTCACCTTAATTTTGAAGCGTATTCGAATTCTATTACTGACCGATCCTTAACGAAATTCCCGTATTTCTCCAGAAATTCTATACCCTTGTTCGTGTGAGCAGCCAAATTATCGTATTGGTCCTAGAAACAAAAGAAGTTCGTCATTAGTAAAATGAATCAAAATAGTTTTACACAAATGTTACTATGAACTTTTAATATGTATTTTTTTTTAACTTTAAAGTAATCATCGGTAAAAATATTAGCGAATGTAGGCTACATTAGGTTTATATGTTTTTTACGGCAACAATTAAACTCAAACAAATACAGTGGACTGTCGTATATCCGACATGGATGGGACCGGGTTACCATCGGATAATGGAAAAAGTAGGTTAATAGAAAGGTATTTTGTATTTGAAGTACATGTAGGTACATAGTAAGTGCAACTCGCTTTGCACTGTATCTAGAAATAAAAAGCAACAACAAAATTAGTTAAATAGTTTATTATATAGGAATATAAAATAGACTATATAAACTTTAAAGCCGTCTATAAGTAATGTATTTCACCAAGCAGCGATGTCATATCGCGGATCACGCACCGACGCAATCTCCCGAATGCAGTCGTGCTGTGCTGGTGGGGTGCACAGAATACTAGAAGTTGTCGTTGTAGCAGTTAATTTAGTAAGCTCGTAACAGCGGTGATTCGCGCATACCATTTATATTGACGTTACTCAAGAAAACTTTGAGAGTTTTCTATTTCGGAATTTATAAATTTAATTTACAACATTATTTTCTCTTTATTTACATTATTACTTTTGAAATCTATCTAAATTCATTATTTCGGTTTCTTTGTCAAAATTTTATAATAGAATGATTTTCACTACCGAAGAAAGGGTCCAGATAATTAAATGGTATTACTCTGGTAGTACAGCAGAGGAAGTGGTCAGTCGTTTTATATTTTCGTTTATTTCGTTATATTAGTTTTTCATTCACTTCAATGTCGAATGTATCCTGGTATCCTATTTACGATAATATTTCAGCTTCTATAGAAATGCCTTTTCTATTTTTTACATTGTCCGATATTATTAAATTTTTAGTTTGATGTTGCGCATTAAAACCGTGTGCCTAATGCATTGCTGTCTCTAAATATAGTATTGTCCATTTTTGGTTTCCTTGTGGTACAATATTATTCAATCTTGAAACGTTTTAAAACACTACGCAAAGATTAATCAAAAACGCAATCGCAATTTATTGCGTAATATCTCGCATTTTTCACGTTATTGATACGCCTTGGGTTTTCTTCGACAAGCACATAACCTCCTCATGCGCGGTACTAGCAGTTCATATAAACATATGTATAAGTATAACGGTGTGGCAACTGTGTCGATATTTTACATTGCTAGTAGGATTCAAGCTCTGTCGTGGCCAGCAGTGTATGTTTTAGGTAATACAGTAAATGTAACAGTAAAAAAAAATACGGCAGTGTATATTTTACTGAACAAAAAACCAACATAAAAACAAACACTTTAATGTAACACTCGTAACCCTCAGATTTATAAGAAAAAGTCGGACATTTTCTTTTGCTTTATGTTACTTTGACATTTGTTAGCTGCATGATCTCTCCATCTTTTCAAATTCAATACATCGACAGGCGTTGAAGTAGGCTGTTGTTCACCATATCGAAGGCCTATTTCTAGAGCATCTTTTCCAGCTGCGTGAGAAACTTTTTTTTTTTTTGATCCTCGCCGAATTCATCCATACTTTCATGATCCTCATTATTATTCATTACTACTTCCATGATCTCGTTATCCCCCATTTCTTTCTCCATAATGTCATCTTCATTTAACCGGCTATCTCTTTCTCTGTAATAACTTTTCTGCAGAGCTGGGCGTAATATCATTTGAAACAACCGTTGGCAAATTTTTTTGCCAAGAGTAGTTTCAGAAATTGTATTCCATACATCTGCTAGCATTTAAATAACGTCCTTCATATTAAGTTTTCTTAAGGCTTGTATTGTGTCCATAGTTCCAAAATTAAAGGTAACAATTTTTTCTTGTACAGTTTCTTTATTGCCGCGATAACACTCTGATCCATCGGTTGTATAATCGATGTAACATTAGGTGGCGGGATCATTTAAAGGCAATCACTGGGTGGATGGCTGGATTTTAGAAATGTTCTCACCTTTGGAACAAATTTATTGTCAAACCATTAGTGAAATAAAAACGAATTCACCCAAGCTGATTTCTGTGCGCGATAATAAACGGGTAGAAATGAAGAATTTATATTTTTGAAGGCCCTCGGTTTTACAGATTTTCCTACAAAACAAAGTGGAGGTTTATGTGTTCCTGAAGCATTGGAGCAAACAGCAATGGTAATTCTGTCTTAGACAACTTGTGACCTGGCGCATTTAGTTCTACAAAAGTCTGTCGCGGAAGCATTTTATTTTATTTTATTTCGACGATATTATAAATCTGATCAGACACATGCTTTGATCAGTAATGGTTTTTGGGAATGAATTTGATAAATTAATAGCAGCCAGTGGATCAGCCGATAACATTTCTCCGTAAATCGACAAAACGTGCACACCATGTTGTTGTTTTTTTTCATTTTGTTAACCACCCATCACTTGCCGAAAAATTCTCATCACCATTAAACGACCTATGTAAACGTAAGGCCTTTTCTTGAATTACTGGACTACTCAAAGGCATATCTTTGTGTCGCTGTTGAAGAAACCATAGCCATAGAGCATTATCCAATGTTCCCAAATTTGACTTTGAAAATAAAACGTTGGGTATAGGCGGTAGCCCTGAGATAACACTATTAATCCACTAATGATCTGGTGATCTGGCGATGAGTACATCTTCCAATGTGTTACCTCAACCAAAGACTAGAACTAAGTTTAACACTTCTTTTCCCTTTGCAGGTTCTACTGACTGTTGTCCCTCCGTATTTACCAGTGCTAGACCGAATGCTCTTGGGCACTATTAACTTGTATTAGGACGGATAGCGCAGATCTCGCCATGAGTTAGAACGAGGCTGTTGCTCGATTAAGATGGTGAAGATTGTATTGGCGAGTTTGGTGTTATGTATTTTTTCCGATCTTGATTTTCTTTTCTCTCCGCATAGTTAGATAATAATCTCCCAGATGCGATTAACAGTCACTTTAGGAGGCGGTCGATCTTGGGCCTCAACCACCCTCATCATTAACGGGTTGATCGAAGCGCCCGCCCTAAGCCACATCCGAGACGTCAGATCCAGCATATGCTCCCCGATGGAAGGATTTCCAAGGTCGTCCCGAAGTCGCTGATTTATCACCATCCATGGAGCATTCACGATCTGCCGTAATATTTTATTTTGAACTACCTCCAATGTGGTGAAGTGAACTGTGACCATAGTGCATAGGACGAGTATGTCAAAATGAAGCTCAGGAACGCGGTGAACAGAATCAGTGTAGGTTCTACTGAGGATGGCAACTTACTTGCCGAAATACGTATCTAGATTCTGTCACTCATTTAGGTGGTAAGTATTTTTTTGTTTTAGTTCGAATATTTCAAAGTCATCATATCCAATTACTATTGTATAATTCCATAAATAAACGGTAATATTAATATTATCGGTGAGAAAGTGGGAGAGAATAGCAAATATCAAACACATGATAAAGTGCTTTTTTCTCGCAAGTACGAATAAATATACGCAGGATTATCGAGCCGATTAAACCACTCGTACAGGTGAATCATTACATCTGACACAACAGGTGTTTATCAATAGTAAACATAGATAAGGTAAACCTCATATAAACTGGCGCGCATCAGAAATCTGCAGCCGTAATTAAAATTTTGTATGTGAAAACTGCTTCTGGGAATCATTGTCGATTGTCTGGTATTTATAGAAATTCTTTGTATACACCGTGTTCAAAGTTAAGTGTTTACCACTGCTAATTTCGTTATTATTGGAGATACGATATTGGTGAAATTAGCATATTAGTGGTATTTGTTGTTCTGGTTGAGATGATGAAAGCAGAATAAAACTATTAAGCACTTCGTTTCGCAGATATTCATAAAAATACTTTTTTTTATGAAACACCTTGTATATTTGTATTGAACGAAAATAATATTGGGAATAAAAAATGATTAATACATTACTACTCCAAACCTACACGTAAACAAATAAAATGCACTTACTTTAGCTATATAATAAAAATAATAATAACAAAACAGTAAAAAAATTGAAGTACATTAGGTACACACTAAAAAGCGATAAGATAATTTAGCGACAAACTTAGTTCACGTAAAATTATACAAACGAATAAAAGATAATAAATTATGTTCATTTATTTATCCTAGTAACAACAATTTTCCAGGTTGAAATCTATGCGAAAGAGAGATTTTGAACAAAAACCTCAAACACAAATCAATAAAAATGTTCAAGTGATAGTCAGGCTGGATTGAAAGCACTGAAGGCGCAAAAATGCTACTCTAAACTGATCTAGAGCTGCAAAACCATTCTAAATACAATAGGGGCGTCTAAAAAACTAACCCCAATCTGGGTCCCGGGTCATTCCGTCATCCAAGGCAATGAGAGCCGATACCCTAGCAAAAAAGGGTGTCGCGGGGTACTTCCAGGATCCTGACCAGCAATTGGCAAACAACAAATTAGTTTCTGGTTAAAACAGAAAGTACTCCACTTTTGGAGCAATTCTCCTGGTTTGGTACACGCGAAAGGGTGTATTTCACCCAAACCCAATCATGTCAGAATTGGATAATTACTAAAAATTGACCGTAAAAGAGTCAAAATAATTACTTCTGTGTTTACAGGTCACTGCAGATTCAGAAAACACCTACACAGAATCTGGTTAAGGGAAGAAACCGAATGACGACTGTCTATGGAGGACGAAGAAACAGTAGAGCACGTTATGTGCCACCCGAATCAGGTACTTCAGCTTTGCTAATTACTTCACTAGCTGACCTGAATTCCTCATTGAACAAGATTCTGAGCTACCTCAACGGCCTGGACTTGTTCGATAAACTCTAGAATGACATCCGCTCTATAATAGGATCTAGCGGCCGTAGTAAAAGGGACCAGGCGGATGACAACGCTACATCAAGTAATCAAGCGTCCTGGTAAATGTTCAAAATAACTGTCGTTCTCCACAAGACATTTTTGAGCTCTCCCGATAACACTTCTTGTCGGTTTCAAGATACTTCTGCCAGAAATGTTATTTAAAGTGCGTCTAATTTTGGTGTGTACCTGCCTCACATTGCTCACAAACAATGTGTTGGATAAAACCTCATAGTTAAAAATCTAAAGGGGTTAAAACGTCACAGATCAAACTCTAAAGGGGTTTAAATCCCACAGATCAAAATCTAAAGGAGTTAAAACCTCACAGATCAAAATCTAAAGGGGTTTAAATCTCACAGATAAAAATCTAAAGGGGTAACAGGCCATAGATAAAAATCTAAAGGCATTAAGTCAGTGGATCGTG
Source organism: Osmoderma eremita (assembly GCA_031763485.1). NCBI lineage: Eukaryota > Metazoa > Arthropoda > Insecta > Coleoptera > Scarabaeidae > Osmoderma > Osmoderma eremita. The sequence continues at coordinate 50,337 of JARFOC010000736.1, read as the reverse complement.
CAACTAAACGAATTGATGTGTTAGTTCTTATCATTAACTGGATTAGTTATTAAAGATCCCACCCAGCAAATTTATAGTTCCAAAATGTATAATCAAGTGGTCAGCTAACGGTATGTTTTCTACAAAATCTTTAGCATACCGTTCCACAGTCAGTGATAAAAAAATAAGACCTATAATTCGTGAACCTACTGAACCACATTCTAACTCACGTGGATCAGATATCAAAGGATTTTGTCTGCTCCGATAATGTTCATTCCTTTTATTGCACATACCTGATGTAGAAAAATTTGATTAATGATAGAATAACCTTAAAATTATGCGCATGCCGATTACCTACAGAAGCTCAGTAACTAGTTACAGAAAGATATTTCTCTCTCACAAAGTGTCTCCTGGTAATAAAGTATGCCAAAAATATTTGGTGTTCTTCCCAAGCGTTGTGATTATATTGGAAAATAGCATTTCTGGTAGGAAAATTAGCTATTATTATTGTGTTTTGTTATGGGTGTCAATAATTACACCCATTGTCAGTTCCAGAAACCAAAATCTTACTGGATATAAATCCAGTGAGATTTTGGCCCGAGGGTGACATGGGGAGTGTCTGGAACTGACAATTCGTTTTAGGGGGATATCCGGTTTATGGATTTTAGGTACGCCATATAGATGTGATGGCTTACTGTAGTGTGGTGTAAGCCAATGCCTTGTGTATTGGCGCTGTACTTGAACAGTGTGTTGTATATTTTGGATTCTACGGACGATGTAAGGTCCTTCTTTAATTCCCTGTATGTCCCTGATCTAAGGACCTCCTGTATTTTATTGTTGTATGTTTCCACATATATTATTACTGTTGCATTCCCTTTGTCTGCAAGTAGGATTTCTATCGACTTATCTGCTTTGAGATTTTTGAGGATATTTTGCTCTCCCCGTGTGATGTTATGCTTTAGCGTTCGTGATTGGCCGTTCTAGTTTTCCACCAATATTCCTCTGCCGCTTCTGGGGGTTCTATCGCTGCCACTTCTATAGCAAGTACCATATCTAGCGTTGGAATTTGTTTAGGGGCTACCGCGAATTTCATGCCTTTGTTTAATGTCTGTGTTACGTTATTGTTTAAATGCTTGCTGGAGATTTATCACTGTTTTTTTTTGGGGTCTACTGGTCTCGTCATTCTCTATGTTGTTAGCAATAAGAGTTTAAATTCAAATTACGCGTCAAGGAAACACATGAAGTTGACCACTCTGAAGTTAGAGGGAGTGCATGTGTGTGTAAGAGTAGAACGATTATGTCTTCTTGGGAATAGTCACGTTATGTTATGGTTATGTTTATGTGAGTTACGGATGTATTGACTTGTGTCTACTTTAAGAACAATATATTATTGAATTTACGTTTTACGTTTAATTTATGATATAAAGCTCCCAACAATGTTGTCAGATTGAAATAGTCCAAATAACAATTCAAATATCAATCCATCGTCAAAAATCTCTCGTTATTGATAGGGTGATCACAAGAATCTCAACCTTTCTGACTCACTTAAAGTCAAGACACAATTGGCTAATAGAAACGAGAATAGAAAGAAACAAGCATCGCAGAAGAAATTGTACAAGAAAGACCTACTTTCAGAACATTAATCGACAATCACTAATTTGTACACAAACCCAAAACTAGAATTAACAGAAATTGGACAGAACGACACCAGAAAGGATTCGGGAAAGAAGAAATATTATCTATGTAAGTTCAATAGCGTTCCTCAGGTGGGCAAGGATAGAATAAATACAGCCATGTATAAAAATGAGAATTCGTATAATTTTAATAAACATATGCGATTCAGTAAATGATGACATTAAGGTAAATGACGTAAATGCAGTTTCCTTTAGAAAATTAGTATAACATAACACTGTAATACTGGTATTTTATTTTTACCGATCTTGTCAAAGCCATCTTGCAATAAAGTTAAAATAAACTAAACACGATATTAAAAAAAGATTAAACTGTTTATGTTAATCCGGGTGTTAGACGCACTTGAATTATCTAATGAGCTCAGCGTTACGTAGTTAACGTTTCCAAATATTTACGTCGTGGTTCCATTAGCGAACGACGAACAATCGAGTTCCTTCTGCATTACAAACCGCGTCTTCTTATACGTAACAAGTAAGCTCTCCTTCGCTAAACGTGGGCCGTATAAATAGCGCGCGGGAGAAATCACGAGCTAACCTAACTGCGAGATTGATCCTTAACGATTCGATTTATACAACGTATGCGGGACAAATTTGGCACCTGAATACCTACTTGAACGCCCATTACAACTTAATGCTAATAATAAGCGTCGGCAGTTGGTTTTGATTGGATTTAAATTCGTTACGGTATAGGGCCTTTGAAACAATTATTTAATATCAATATAAACACTACAATTAACTTACAATTATTTCGTTAAATTCCTATCTTTGCCATTCGGTGTGTTGTTTAAAATTCCTGATTGCACTCTTCTTTCTCCGTCAATCTCATCCAAAATTAAGCAAATAAAATAAAACGAATTTAATAAATTTGGTTGCTGAAAATTTTATTATGCAAGCTTACGTATTGTCCTACTCAAAGCTTTATAAAGCCCCTAAACAGAATGTAAAACGTGCGTGCCTAATCATCCAATCCCCCAACATATTCATACCTAGCTGCCATACATACAAGTACTACCACTAATCATTTACGCCCTCAATAAAGGAAAATGCACAGAAAGACAATACGACACCATTGGGTGGCGTTTATTGATTTATAATTAAAAACAAACATAAAGAACACGCACAATGTGTTTCACACGTTCGGGTTGAGAAGGATTGGAAGAAGTAAAACAATTGTGTCACTGCAAGTCATTAATATAGTACGAGGGATGGCTTTTATACTTAGGGAATAGAGAACAGAAACTAAAATTAATCATAGTGCATGGCTTTATTGTTTCTCAAAATATTCTCCATGAACCTCAATACATTTTGGTAAACTTTACCACAATTGTGTTAACCTTCTATTCTCTTAAGAACCCGTATAAAAAATCCTTTTGGAAAAGGAAGTTTCATAATTTAACATCACCATTTTTCTTATCTAGGGGTTACAATCAAATTTGGTATGGATTTTCGATTATTTACTCTCACGCAAAAACATCTTCCTGGTTTTTTCTTCTAATATCTAGTTAGAATATGGTTGCCCAGTGTCCTTAATATGCCACTATTAAAAACTGGGTTGTGAAATTTGAGACAGAAAGATCAGATGTCAAAGATGAACACGGTTCTGGAAGATCAGCTTCTGTGTCGACACTGGAAAACATTGATTCTGTCCACTATATGATTTAGAACATCGACGAATGGGTCGCAAACGTATAGAAGAAGCATTGCGAATTTCCTATGAACGTGTGTTTCACATCGTTCATCACAGCTTTCGTATGAGAAAGCTTTCGGAAAAATGGATTCCGATCAACGATCATATCCACTCTAAAAATGACAGATGTATCTAGCTGCAATAATTATTAATATTAATTAGAGGAATTTATCAATTAGATACGGTACACAAAATCCCAGCGATATTAATAGAAATGGGACTGGAAACCATCGCAGAAGTTTTGATGGGGAAATATCAGGCTAGGTTCAGAAGAGGAACAGCTGACCAGATTTTCACATTGAAGGAGGTGTTAACCTAATGCTATGAATATAACAGCAACCATACTTTCCTTGGACTTGGAAGATTTATGTCTTTGTCTCCAGAAGAAAACTAATTCAGGCATTCAACGATTTCTAAATCCCAACGAAGATAGTAAAACAAGCAAGAATGACCTAAGAAAAAACTTCCAGCTGTATTTGGATCGGAGAAAGGACATCGGAAGAATTCCAGATTGCAAATGGATTCAGACAATGTGATCCTCGATCAACAATGCTTTTATCCTTGTATTAGAAAAGATTAGAGGATAGTCAACTTAATAGAGAAGGACATTTAACGCACAAATCATCAGGTAATCCGCTATGCAGACAACACGGCGATAATGGCGAAAAGGGAAGACGAACTAGAAGAAATTATAAGACTGTTAGAAGAAGCGTGCAAGAAAGGGTTAGAGATAAATCAGGAAAGAAAGCAAAATCATGAGAATTGAGAAACAAGATAATGACGAAAATTGTAAAGTATGGACGCATGAGGGAGGGTGGAAGAATTCATTAGCTTGGGAGCATCAATAATAAATAAATGCGATGAAGAAAAAGACATTAACAGGAACCAACGTTACTCTATAGCTGCGAAACGTGAGTCTAAAATAAAAAGCAAAGGTAGGTGGCGAAGGAAAGGTTCTGAGAAGCATCCTATGAGGAAGAAAAAGAGGGAAGAAATGTCAATAACCCATCCCATACACAATAAGTCTAGATATTTGCGTATACCGAACTTTTATTTATAATAAAAAAATTTATTAGTTCAGTAGACCAAATTTGGTATAGGACAAGTTACAAGAGAATTCTTATCTATTCTAATTAATCCGCATTATTGATACTAAAATATTCACACTTGGTAGATCGTTTACATAGATTATAAATAATAACGGGCCAATCACAGATCCCCGTGTACTCCTCTCAAACTTGACTTGACATATGATAACCAATCTGAACAATTTGTGAGCGATCTGATAAATACGATTCTAACCACTGCAACAAGGGTCCTCGAATACCATAAATAAATAGCTTTTCAAGCAATATTTTGTGATCACTATTGATGATGTTATGCAGCCGGTTAATGAATCGCAAAATGGCGGTTTGAGTCGAACGACCCTCAAAAAAGCTGTGCTATTTCGGTTTATTTAAGATAAAAACAACTAATAAAAACATACTACATTACGATAAGTGATTTTAATATGTTTGTTTGGATAAATTTCGAATTCAACGTGGTACAAACACGTAAAACCAATTACTTTTCCTGTATTCATAAAACATGTTTTCTTCCACGGATTCTATAGTATATACACGCATATGTAATACGTTCTATGTATTACAGGTACACAGGTAACCGAGCACTCACTTATGCCAGTCATGCTAAAGCCAGTGAGTCATTCCAATATTGACGATCGTTAGTTTTCGTGTAGGTATAATGAAGTTTTTCTGTTAGTATTTCATTTACGACCGTCGCTGAACGATTTCGCTTTTGTGGCGTTCCATTCGGATACACCAACAATATACTATACGCAACGCACCCAACACGCATGCATAGATAGTCGTTAGATAGGAACTTCCCGCCCCAAACACGGGGAAAATAAATATTTGACCGCGGTCGCAACGAATTTCTTTGTTTGTTTGCTAAGAGCGTACGGTTTGGTATGTATCGAGAGCTGTGAGCGAACGTCCTTGAATAATACATACATTACCTAAAGGAAACCTAAGAACGGGAATGTCAGTTTACTATTCACGTATTAGGAAAGTTTCCACATTCTCTGGAGATTGATTTGCCAATACCGCGAACGAAATAACAGGCGTTTAAGAGGAAATATGCAAATGACAATGACAATAATGGTGTTCTTGGATAATTTGTCTCGAAGGTTCTAAAACAATATAAAGCATTGTTACATCCATATTAACAGCAACAACTGATAACGAATGACAGCAAGACAACAAGAAATTAAAGTGTAATATTCTGTAATACGTTGCGTTAATATTTTGTTACGCTGTCACTTACACACAAAAACTTAAGGTTACTTCGCCGAACATATGTTACAAAATAACGAAATGTAGGTCACTAAACATTAGAAGGAAGTTAAGAGAATAAATATTGCCATCCGAACAGAAAGAATAGGTGAAAACTTAATAGTATATACATTTTAAAACATTCACCTATAGACAAAAATATATTGCAATAATAATTCAAAATATAAGTTAAACAATAAGCAACTAAAAATATCCATGAAATTATTTCAACCTAATAAACTTTATTCGTTCCACAACAATCTCTAAAATTTCTAAAATCTCCTACTATTTTAAATTTCAGTGTTTAAATAAAGAAATATAGGTATAAACCTGTTAATAAACCTCGGTCGGTCGCGTGTGTCTCAAAATGATACAAGCGCGTCAATTTTCTCTCCTATTCTAGAACGCGAAAGTGGGAAGATCCTACCTTCATAGTACCTTATTGTGACGTTTCAGTGTACCTTTCCTTCATAGTTGCAACGTTTTGGTGTTTGATCGTGTTTAGCTGCAGACATATTGTGTCATGTCTATTAATACGTTGCGACATAACGAGTAAGTATTATTTTGCTTTAGTTATAACGGGCCTAATTTTAAGTTTTCTTTTATACATATTTATATTTTCAGTATAATGGATGGAGACTATCTTCGCAAGTATATGTTGGAAGAGGGTGAAAATGAAGTAGATCCTAGGGAAGTAGAAAACTGTGAAGATGAATCAAACACAGATGCGGAAGATAGGCAAACAGAAGAAAGGGTTGGAGAGTCTGATACTGAGGAGAGTGGAACAGATAAGGAATCTAACTCACACGAAAAAATATTTTATCTTGGAAAAGACAGAATCACAAGATGGATGAAAGCACCGCGCGCGAGAAGGCGACGCACCGAACCACACAACATTGTTGCACGTCTCCCAGGAGTAATACATGAAGCACGACTTGCTAAGTTACCTATAGAATGTTGGCGTGGACACGGCGTGGAAATATTTAGTCTTGTTATGAGTCTCAGAAGGTTCAAATTTCTCATAAGATGCCTGCGTTTGGATGACAGGAACGCAAGAGCAAAAAGGAAAGCTGTTGACAACACCGATTCGTGACCTCTTCAATGATTTTGTTTATAACTGTATTCGCTAGGACAGTGTGTCACGATTGTCGAAAAGCTGGAGGCTTTTAGGGGACGTTGCAGGTTCAAACAATATATCCCCTCAAAGCCTGCTAAGTACGGGACGAAAATTTATGCTGTGTGCGATGCAGCCACGTTTTACACTTATAACATAGAAATATATTCTGGAAAGCAGCCCCAGGGACCCTACGAACAAAGTAATAAACCATCCGATGTGGTTAGAAGATTGGCATAGCCTATTTATGGTACAGGACGGAACATAACGGCGGATAATTGGTTTACCGATGTGAAACTAGTTACTGAACTAAAAAGTAATAGATTGTCATATGTTGGGACAATAAAAAAGAATAAGAGGGAACTGCCACCAGATCTACTAAATCTGAAGGGGCGACCACCACAGTCAAGTATGTTTGGTTTTGGAGAACACTCAACTATTGTTTCCTATATGCTTTATTGTAAACATTTAATAAGTATTTTGATAAAACATTTATATGCAACAGAACGCTTCAATAAAGGTTTCATACATATGCAGCGACGGTTCATTGCCCACCGAAACATAATTAAAGAAAATGCAAATTTTTATTTTTAATGATAATAAATGTTCAGTGTTTGTGCCTAGTGCTGCTCACCCTTTCAACTCTATTCTAATAAGCGTTTAATATCTTTGCCGTTTCTAATATCTTTGCCGTTTAAAAGAGGTGAGGAATTTATTAGAGTGCGGCGTTTATTTCATTCGGCATTGTGTTTTTGCGGCGTCCATCAGATGCGGCGGTTATTGAAGTTGCGTCTCCAATTAGAATAAATACGGTAATATTACTTTTTAAAGTAGACGCGTCTTTAGAACTGCGGCTCATCACTGACGCTTAACAAACCTTAAAAACACTGCATAAATATATACAAACTGCATACCGATTTCGTCAACGAAATTGCCATCCTCAGCAGTAACGCTAACGATATAACTAAAAGTAGAGGTATTTATAGGTGCAAATCTTATGATACCATTGGTAATTAATAACCAAGCATTTTGGCTGACGTGCACTCTTGGAAAAATATAACCGGGCAGTGGGAGCTAGAGAAAAGATACACCTATACACCCCGCTAGAGCCGGGCGACTGCCGAATGAATGCCATATCTACTTTAAATTGCAAAAAATAGCCTTTGGATTTCGTCAGCTCTCTAGGTTATCTGAATATTCCAGGTAAAAACAAATATAAAAATAAATAAAAACTTCAAAGGAATAATATGTATCAAACGCATCCTCATATATTCTTCGTGCAAATATTTGTTCATGGGAATGATTTATAAATTGTATTTAAGGAACAGTTTAATATCCATTCAAAATTTTATGCTTATACTCCTTTAATAATAACCACGTATGTTCTGTGTTATTCAGGATATATTTATAGGAGGAAATAAAAATACCAAGAATTTACTTGAATATTACAAAATAAAAAAAGGCATGTTTGAAAATTGTCAAAACTGAATACAGGGCCAGTCAAAACTCAAATACATTAATTTCTCAATTATTTTAAATGCATTTTATATCATAAAAAGAAAGAATAGTTTAGTTACTTTCATTTTTATTAAGCACTCTCAATATCTAGTCATTAATTTCTAAGATATTTTAAAGTAACAGTAATTCAAGGTTACGGTTAAATAAAATTCAAACCGTTAAATGCTAAATCTGTCAAAATAGAGCAAATAAACGTTGTATTGGGTATTTTCCATTAGGCGATTGAAATCCTCAACGACCTATACAAACATCGTTTGCCTAAGAATATCCACCAACAATACTAAAGAATCTTCGCTCCGTCAAATACAAATAAAACGTTTCAAGAGGCGATTTGAAGAAATGGCGCGTTTCGTACGTGTGGGCAGGGAATACACGAAAATGTAAAAATAAGAAAAGTTGCCTGTCCCCATATAGGTGAAGACCGGTTACTTGTGGTATCCAGGCTCCATCGTGTAGAAGCCTCCAGCGAGTACGTTTTTAAGTCTTCGAATCACTTAAAAACTAGTTTCGTATAAGTTATTTTCCATGCGTGCGAAGAACAAGTTTCGCCCAATACTACATACATATACACCAACCTTTTTTATAATCGTATTTATACTTTTATTACATATGTTCATACAGAGTGAATTCTTGTCAGATCGGGATAAGTTCAGTACAGAGTAAAAAAAGACGGCTAGATGTTTCAGTTTGTTAGAACCGAATATGCATTACTCGGCTCTGCAGATGCTGTCGAATGTACGGCTTGCTCTAATTTTATCTAGTACATCGGAGAAATACATTTCTTGTCCGACACATTGACTCCCTATCACGAACGCGTACACTCAGTATATGTATACCTATATACAAATATACATACGTGGGTTTACATACCTTGAAAATAACTTATATATCACACATCACACAACAAGTAAGTGACGTCAATACAAATGTACTGACTGCTTCTACAGTATTTGTAATATGATTATCTCGTGTCTTATAGCACATTTAAATTAGTAAAATCGCAAATAAATCAAGCAAACAAAAATGATTTAATATAGAATTCAACTTGATTTTCTCTGCATTAAAGTAGTTTGTAGATAATTTTCGCAGTTGTAAAATCAAGGGTAAATTAAACACGTCTGTTCTCCGTTAAATTCTATATTTAACTGCCTGTGTACATATCACCAAAAGTGTATGTGACTCATTGTACTTTTTATAATATGCAGGTAGGATTTGGGTCCCAACCGATATATGTTTTGCTTAATGTGTATTATTTACTGAGCGGTTTTACGTAGCAGAATGACAAACATAATACACTTATAACCAGTAAACAAACCCTCGCCATTACCTATCATAGTAATATTAACAATAATATTCTAAACTAATATACGATTAAAAATACTTTTGTAGGTCCATATTTTATATTTAAAAAAATAAACGACAAACAAACAAAAAATTTATTTAGAAAATCTTAAATACATTTAAGATTTACATTCTTAAACTTCTGTTTACAACTAGACGCATACTTAACACAAATACCAAATTGCCTTTATCTACACTAAGTTTAATTATTATGGACCTTGTCTCGACAGTGTTGATATCAAGCGAATCCAGGACTATAGCTGTACAGTATGTGTTGTGGTCCTATAGTCACTCGATGTTACACGGACACAGCGCATCTAAACATGTTTATAGCGGATATATATTTTAAAATAAAATGAAAAAAACCACTCTTGCTAAGAAAATAACTAAATAAAAGATTCTTTTGGAGAAAATAAATAATAGTACTGTCAGAAATAAAAGAATAATTGATCCATTAGTTAAATACACGTTCAAAATGATCTCCTAACTGAAAAGGGCAATATACCAATCGATTTACAAAATCTCTGCGCAGATTTGCCACTGTTTGTAGCGATATGTTCCGCAAAGAATGATTAACTTTTAAACGTAGTTCGTCGATTGTTCGGATTCTCTTATGCTGGAAACAATTAAAAGCATAGCCCCATAAATAAAACGACGTTCACGGATAATCAGGAGATCTATCCGCAAAAGTTGCCCATCTCTACAGCGGAGGAACCAACACAGCAGCAGTTAGGAAATTAATGCCCTATTAAGAACAATCACATTTTCTCTAAATGAAAATGTTAATTTAAGAGACACCAAATTCTTTTTGAGAATTAGGTGCAAAATAAATGTAGTATAAATACTTTTTTCTCAAAACCAAAAGAAAAAAAATAGTAATTCTTCTAAAAAAATAGCAAAGTATAAAAATTTCTTAATAGACCAATAAAATACCAGTTAAAGGTAGTGGAAATTAACTACTTGAAATTATAAAAAAAATGTTGTTAAGGAACTCTGTAGGCCATACACTGAATTTATATCATTCCTTTCCAAACCCGGACTTTGCCACTTCATAAAATTTACTTTTAAGGCGAGATCAGTTTGTTACTTCGCGAACAGCCTTCTCGTCTCTCTACCAAAATATTTGCCAAACAAATCTAATTTTCGCTCCGGTATTTTCGTACAGTTGGCGAATTAAGAGAGCTCTCTTTTAACCAATTACGAATGGTAATGACATAACATCCACATGATTATGCGTCTAGAGTTAGAGCGTTGAATGCACACTCCGACGAAGTTTTTGTTTTTGCCGGCTGAGCGGCTGTATTACCTTCTCTATTTTAATATCTATAATTGTTTCCAATTTTTCAGCAAACCGAAAGTTTCCACATACCATCGTCTATACTAAATTGTTTTAAGCGCTCTACATACACATACAGTAACAATCGTAGATAATAAACTTTCGTTACTGTAGAAGCGCATCTAAATCCTGCTTTTCGAAATGTTACTACCACAAGAAATACGTACAAATAATTTTAATCGATAAATTAAAATGGCAAATACCTAAACTACCCCTTGTATCTGTATATATGTATGTATTATGTCCCACCCTGTTCTTCCTTATTGTGCCGCCACTACTCGCTTCAACTTCTTCAATCTGTTCTTACTTCACTATACCAATTACCCTTTTTTGCACTTATTATTATTGCACTATTTTCTATACGTCTGCAAATTTTACATTGGACTTTTCATGATTTATTTTTCAATTTGACATTTTCGTCGCCATCAAAACAGCAAGCTTTCCTCTCCAGCCCGATGTGCACTGCACCGCGATGTAAATGCTCTACATCGGTGATTCTCGTGCCATCACATCAGCGGACGGTCTTTCTGATGTGTCAAAAGTAACAGGGTGCTATCTTTTCAAAATAGATTAAAACATGCTTGCAGAGTAATGCAAAAAAACATTGGAGATCTTTAGTATGTAATAATATATACCGCTCGCATGCCGCATGTCTTATAAGTAAAAGCCTATAGACCAAGAAAAAGTAAATACACGTAACTAAAAAAAAATCCTGTTAAAGTTGAAAATATTTCAACGTAACGCCGAAATACGTATACAGTTTGTATAGATAGTTGGAAATTTTACATCTGCTAATAGGAGCGAAATATATGGATTTAAAAAACTGTCATAGTTCCCAATGCAATATTCTGCCTTCACTAAATGCAAACGTAAGCGAGCGGGTGACGAGAGCGCACTACCGACTGCAGTATTCCCGACAACTGCTGGTATCACGGAACGGGCAATCCCTGCGATTTGGCAACATTCTAGCAAAAACACATTGAAATCGACATCCAAGATAAAAAATTTCTGTACCTGTATATTTATACCGTGTGGCGTTTGTTAAATATCAACTAATATTTATCATTCCTGGTTTTCTTGATTTATTAAAGGATATACAAAAAGACCAAGTGATATCTGCATAGACTCTTTTGTTTTTTTTATTTACTCTTTCAAGAAGGCAGATATGTCAATCCGTAAATAATGTTAGAATTAAGGAGAGCAGTAGGTTATTTTTAAATAAATAATTCCAGATTTTGAGTAATTTAAATGCACAAGGTAGTTTTAACTTTCATTTTTGATTCAGAGTGATTTCCGATTTAAAAAAAAAACAAAGAGTCAATTCTTTAAAATTCCTAAGCTTCTAAGGAATTCAAATTTTCTTTCAATCTTGCTGGACATAAAAATCTATCTAAGATCAATAGATCTAAAAATAACGAAAGGAAGCACACTGATTATACTAAAATACAAAATACAGTTGACTCGTGTCGTTCCCCTTGCGGTTCAACTGAAAGCGACACCAAATAAGCACCCATTGCATTCATAATCGAATAATGAAACCGCGAACAGAGCCGCCATGACGGAATGTATAGAAAAAATCGCCGCTAGAGACGATACGGGAATCCTAAATTAACTTTATATTTGTATTGTAGGTCATGGGATTACACAAAGACACGTTTATTAAAACGTGAAAATATCCAACATGTTCCGAGACACAGTGAAAACCAATTGGCTATTTACAACAATAACTATACGTAAGTAGGTACCTGACGCCCAATAAGCATTCATGGCACGCACTAAAACCGTCAACAGTATAGAAAATAAAAAAAGAATCCGTTGAGGTATTTGTCCAATGTCGAAAGGAATTTGCTTTTCTTTAACGTTTAGAATTCATCTAATAGTTGCCTAGTAAATGTAAATGTATTAAGTACAGTATCAGGCACAGGTGTTACTAAAAAAAAATGAAACTAACCTAGCAGTCTGAACCAGTTTATTAGAATGCCTCGTTGTGGAAAAAAGAACTTTATCTGATTTATTGGCGCGCTAGTTTAACGGCTTTCACTAATTGCTAATCTGATAAACCGTTACTAATGAAATCATACTGGGATTAATGATTGTAAACGCCTTACTATTATATAATTAGTGCGAAGAGTTTAATACAGTCATAATGTGTGTAATTAGAACTCATTAATATTCGGATCAGGTGTTAAAACTATTATGTTTTTTTTGTTCCTTGCTTTGAAACATTCTAAATATAGTCGGAGGCCTACATACATATATCGAAATTGATTGTTCCCTGCAATACAGGGATACAGAGAAACTTCTATACGGTAAGCGCAAATTTTTAAGTAGATATATGGCAGTACAAAGAGAAAAATACAGTATAATGCGCCTATAAGGGACTAGAATATAATGGAAATCGGGACATAATGGACAAAGTTCTTAGGTCCCCGATTTCAACCCTATTTAAACATCTGTATTTTAATTAATTAATGGACTTGTTTATAATGGACTATAAAATCACAACAAACCCATTATAAACGGAGTGTTTTGGTAATTCTCTTAAACATATAAAATAAAATTTCAATCATTTTTCTTTGAAATTATTTGAGCGGGTGCTTTCAGTTGTGTGTGCCCTTTTGAATCAATAACTTTCAGATAAAATGGAGAAGCATATTAAAAATCCCAAATCATTTTCATGGAAAGTTAAAAACTATTGAAGCAATTGAAAGTGGCAAATCGCAAAGTTCAGTGTGTAAATTTAAATAAGTCAACAGTATCAAATATACGGGTAAATCGCTCAAAAATTAAGGACGAATGGCATAAAAATTCTAAGAAAAAACTGCGTGTTTCGTTACGTCCAGTGGTTACAATTTTATTAATGTGGTTTCAGCAGCAGAGAGCAAATAATATTCCAGTGAATGGGACAATGTTACAATTGCAAGCCGAAGAATTTGGAAAATTCGGCGGCGAATCAGGTTCTGTTAATAAAACAATTACCGACAGTAATAGGGGATACATGGAACCCAAAAAAACTACTTTTTCCGCCATCTTGGATTTTATGATCTGTTCTGTCCCAACAGATAGTCGTTCCATTACACGGGTGGCTGTTCCAATATATCGGCCAGCCGTTTCCGCCACAACAGATAGCCGTTCAATTGCAACGGGTATTCGTTCAATTGCAACAGCCACCCGTCTAATGGACCAGTTATCTGCTGGGGCAGAACAGATCATGAAATCCGAGATGGCGGAAAAAGTAGTTGTTTTAGGCCCCATGTATTTCTTATGGGGAAATTGCGCTCATATCCGTATAGCCCTACTACTACCGACCAGTGACTTCTAGATGTCTGGCCATCGCTTAATAACGGATATTCTTCTGACAATATCTTTAATGCAGATGAAGCCGGGATTTTTTACAAGCTCACACAAGATAAAACCCATAAATTTATAGGTGAAAAATGTTTTGGGGGAAGCTTTCGAAAGAACATACACCAGTGAAGTTATGTGCAAATAGTTCGTGATCCAGAAAACAGAAAGCCACTAGTAATAGGAAAGTTTCAGAAGCTTAGATGCTTGAAAAATACTGGAACTCTATCTGTAGATAACACATTCAATAAAAAGGCGTGGATGACATCATCTATATTTGAAAATTATCTGAGAAAATGAGACCTTTAATTAAGTAAAGAGAAACGCCAGATACTGTTACTTATAGACAATTGCCCAGCCCACCCTCATGTACAATTAAACAACATAAAACTTGCATTTATCCCACCGCTGTCAACATTCAGTTTTACAACTGATGGACCAAGGAATAATTTGGAGTTTAAAACAGACCTTTAGAAAAGAATTACTCTTAAAAATCCTTGAGATGCAAGCAATAGGTCACAATGAGTCAAATTCTATTTGAGATGCTATCATAAGTCTTCACAATTCATGGGTCAAAGTGTCAACAGATACAATTAGAAATTGCTTTCACCACGCTGGTATAATAAAAAAAATGCAGATTTAGACGTTTTCAACGATAATTTTGATCTAGCAAATGATCTTCCATTAAGTCAATTGAAGTCAAATGATAATGGAGATGTTTCTACGTGAAAACATCCAGTTTAAAGGTTATGTCAATGTCGACAAGAACATTATAACTACAAAACATCCAACTACTAATCAAACGTTAGTTGACGAAGTAATGGGGGAATGCAGTCAAGAAGTTTCGACAGATAGTGAGGATAATGAAACAGCTATAGAAGTCATATCAACAAATTAGGTACTACAATGTGTAGATAATTTTTTTTTCAATATCAAACAGATAAGAAATACCTTCAATACGCTAACGTAATTTTATTCTTACTTAATTAATAAATATAGATTTGCAAGCTTAAATTATACGTGCAGTCGGAAAATTCATTTGTACGCTAAATTAATAAGAAAATATAGTGTGACAGATACACTAAGCCTGATTTTTTTATTTGTTCTTTAAATTTATAGTAATTATTTCAAAAATATATAACAAGAAAAAATTTACGAATAACATGACTATTTTAAGTAAGATTTTCTGTAATATTTTCATTGATATTTCTCCTTATATTTATAATTATGGTGTATGACTAATATATTCTACGGTTAAACATGACTATGTAAAAGGAACTACTACATGATATTCTCAGAATGTAATGAATGACGCAAACTTTCTGTTAGATAATTGCAGTAGAATGTATACAATATTTACCACAGAATTTATGATACCACATTGCGACATGTGATATGTATATGTACATATTGTGATATGTACACCAGCTCAATCAGTCAAAGCTTTAATAGACTAGTGTTTCTCAACAACAATATTATTAATACTGAGTTTTGTTGGGAAATATGTTATGGCATTATTTGCTTAGAAAAAAAAATCCCGACTTACTTCTCACACAACAAATGATTTATTAGTTCGGTAAGAAAAATAAGGTCAGTAAAGGATTTTGAGAAAAATATAACTTTATAAAAATATGGGACTATTTTCAGCTTCATTTATAGGGTTTCCGTGTCTTCCGGTATTTCTCTTGCAATATTTGATAGATACATGGCTAACGGGTATCAAGTCATATTCTTATCAAATCTATCAGTATCATATTTTAAATTTTGAAATAAATTGTGATATTCTCCATAAATTATTCTTTTGGGGGTTAAGAAAATATATACCAACTTTATTTATTTTCCAATTTAGTAAATCCAGACTCCAAAGCAATCAGATCGCAATCAGAAGACGAAAATTTCCTGGAAGTTAGAGACGCAACTAGCGGATCATATATGAGTAGCAGCAAGATGGCCCTACTACTTCAAAGAAACTAACTGTTACTTGTAATGATGATGAGTTGATTATTAGTTATCGGCGTCATGTTTGTCATACTACTATGAGACCACTGGGTATACTGTCTTCAATCTAATACACATTGAGCAAAACATGTATCATCGGTTGGGACCCAAATTCTACATGCATATTGTAAAAGGACAATGAGACACATACATAATTGGTTAAAATGTAAGAAATATAGTTGAATATAGAATTTAACTGAGATAAAAGGATAAAGTCTGTGGGTGGGGAGGGAGTCGTAGGCCCCACGCACTTGGGCCACCCATATTGGGTCCTTTGTGCTACCTCCTCCGTGTGGACTGTGTGTGTGTGTGGCTTGTTACTGCCTCTCCTCCCCGTGAGAGAGCAGCAGTGCCGATTTTTGCCATAGCAGTGAAGGATACCGGGAGAGGATGCCTAGCGCTCTTACCACTGCGCTCTCCCGGCATTTAATTTAACTGAGAACACAGGTGTTTGATTTTCTCTTGATTTTACACATAGTATTTTTAAGTGCTTTGAGAATCACGGATCTGTATCTCCTAATTTACATTTAAAAAAAACACATATGAGAATATAGATGCGATGTTATAATATCCCCTAGTGTCGAAAATGATCAACGTCAAATATTAAGCCAAATAAATCAAAATGTAGAGGTAAAACTGTTAAAAAAGTATTTTAAAAATAAATGCCGTTCAAATCATATACAAAAAAAACCAATGAAATTGTTTTTGGGGATCATTAAAACCGAATACAGTTTTGTACGGATATCATTGAAAAATGTGCCCCAAACGAAATTTTTATTTCAAGTATTCTCTTTGCCGCCGAATCTTAATTTTTTTGCACGGTCGACATAATCGGGCATTAGTAAGATATTAGTCGAAAACTAATGAGCATATTCCGTATGCTGCCCATTTTTCCTTTGGAGCCGTTTCTCATAAGCCTCTGGAAGCACTTCAACCTCTTGACTTTTTATATTTATCTCCCATTCCCAAATCCATGCGTTCTGTACCAATCTGTACAGGTTCTTGGCCGGTTGGTCTATATAGTCTTCTAGCTTCATTTTTGGTTTTCCAAAGATTGGCCATCTTCTAGGAGCATTCACATAAGATGTGGTATGTAGTCTGTATTGCCCCTTCACACAGTCTACAACTTGGGTCCTCAATGCCTACCCCAATATTCTGTAGGTGTTCTTTAACTGCGCAATATCCTGTCAGAAAACCTATTACTGTACGAAGGTGATTCCTACTAAGATTTAGTAGTTCGTCAGCCTTCTTTACTGATGGTTCCTTAATATAGGTTTTGCACATACAAAATATTCACAAAAATTGAATCTATCGACTGGAATTGTAGGGAATAATGCTGTTGAGCCCATTCCTTTTTAAATGGCACGTTGAATTCACATAAACATTTACAAGTTGCAGAATGACATTATTCCTTTTGTGCAAGACATGCCTGATATCGTAATAGGGAACATTTGGTATCAGCAAGAGGGCTGTCCTGCGCAAAACAACCCGATCTGTCCCCAAATGATTTTTTTTCAATGGGGCTACTTACAATCACAAGTAGAGATGGGTAATTCGCGAACGACCTAGTTCAAAGACATGTATCTTTGCAAAGACTCGAATGAACTATATCAGTAAAATTATTTTTAGTAGT
>JARFOC010000736.1:6468-32262 GCA_031763485.1 Osmoderma eremita | reverse complement strand
AGTTGCAACATAGCAATCGGAAGTGAACATAGCGCTAATGATAGCAACTAAGGATAGTAAGAGATAAAAGTTGCTATCATATCCCATACTGCATACGGAGGTTGAGATGATCTATAGTGCTAAACATCTGATCCCGTAAATTAGCTACATGAAGGGCAGCAAGGCTTAGCCGTGTAAGGACGTCAATAGTTATATTTACATTTTAAGAAGAAATTATATCCGTAAATTGACGACGGGCAGGAGTATCCTCCCTAAAATTAAAATATTAATTAACATTGTAATATTCCATTATTTATTAGAATATTAAAATAGAAGGTCCGATTAAATTCTAACATAACATACAATTTATCTTCGTTAAAAAATAAAAAGAAAACTTTGTTTCATTCATTTATGTGTACGTCGGAGAAAATAATGTCATTGTTTTGCCATTTTTATTCGTCTAAATCCCAAAACGTTATCGTTGCATTAACATACACTGTACGTTGGTAATTTAGGATTGTATTATTGATAGATAAACGGTAGCGATGATGGTATCATCGGAAACAAATCAAATAATATCAACGACACGCCATGAGCGGGGTACTTCACTTAATAATATCGCGGAGCCGACACGTCTAGGTTATATCTAAGTATTTTAATCAAATAACCGTAATTAATGCCGCATGTGTTCGAGCGGCGTTCATTAAAAAATATATATTATAAGTCGCCGGCACAAACACACATGTAATATATAATAAATAATAAGTTTACGTAAATATGTATCTATGTGTGCGAGTAGTAAGTATTGACGTGCTCGTTTCACGTTGTTTCCATCTCTGTCTTCGCGAATGACGAAGTTTCTCCGTTTCTCTCCGTATCTGTCTTTCTCTTTTTTTGCAAGTGTGTGCGTGTGTATTAGGCGGGAGAGTGGAGTCGTGTATAATAAGCCACTTTCACCAGGATGAATGGGGAGGCAGGCGAGCAACAGAGCACGAGTAGAGCATAAAGCATACTGTGTGCTGCTCGCGAATTGTTCGCAGCTCGTTTCCTTGAATGTACGCCGCCGATTCATTCATGATGGCTGCCTCCCATTCATAAAAAGCCGAAGCGCTCGGTTCGGTCGGCCGCCGCACTACAGCGCCACCGTCGCCTCTCTCCGACCCGACCCGCGCTATACAACAGTTCACCTCGCCATGTGGTGCCGTGCTGTACTGTCGTCGAACTAACTCAGGACGTGTCGCATGTTGGAAAAAGAAGTGCCTGTTGTGCCTTCGCGTACCTGTGCCCTACCGAACGTTACACGAAATAGTATATACGCGCGAATATAATGATGTTATAAAAATATATCGGTGTACAGTGCACGCAGAGATTCCTTAGTAGTAGCCAGTGTTCACGCGCAGTGCATAACCACAGAAATAAAACGGAAAATAGTTCCTACTTTCAACTCTTGTGTGATAAAAATTTTTTTTTGAAAAGCAACCGTTTAAAATAATAGTGTGTGAATGTAGTGAATGTACGGCAGTGTTTTCTCGTGTCTAGTTTGCGAAATTCAGGATGTTCCTGTTCTCTAACGATCGTTACGTTAGCGGTACCGTTGTTGTGACCAGAACGACGCCTTACTACTACTGCAGTAGCAGTAACAGCAATAATAATAATATTAACAGCGATACGGCCAGTGTTATTAAGAGGATATTCGCAGAGCCCCCGAAGAAGCTCCAACGGGTCTATTACGTCGCTATCAAGTGAGTTTTTCTCGTGTATATCTCCTCTCCAAAAGAACGGTTCGATCCACCTGCGAAGCGTGCGTGCTTGACATTAGTATCGCAAGTGTGGGTGGCGTATCCGTCGTCCATTCACTAAAAACGCCCCGTTGTCGATCGATTGAATCTCTATGCATATACACGTTTATGTATCTAGCTTAAATAACTTGTGGTAGTAACACCCGGTATTTCCTCCTGGCTACAGCTCTCCTCGCCTAGGCGACCAGATCCTTTAAGTACTCACCGGATGTCGTTATACAGTCAATGGTAAAAGAATTTGTACAACCGGCTAATAAAATATGGAAGTGAATCCGATAAACTAAAATTTATGAACGAATTCATTCTTCAAAACGCGCGTATTAAATCGATCGGAAATCAATTTATACCGTAAAAATCTAGTGAGTATTTCGTTATGACTTGAAATTTTAAAAAAATGTGTAAGTAATAAATACAGAACTAAAAGGAGGGGGCATCCTTGAATCCTTAGTTTATTTTTGAAAAAGCACCTGTCAAATTGTAGTTTAAGTTAAAATAAACGGAAGAAATTCAAATTCAATCTGAGCTCTTGTATGGTTTACCATATAAGCCTAAATATTGAAAGAAAATGTGGATTTGAAAGACACCTATATGCAAAGTACCAAGAAAACTTGTACCAAAAAATCTATTACATTTTTATTTAAATTTTAATCTGAAGTCTGGATGATCACAAATGGGCACTTGCTCAAGATGTGAGAGGACTTAAATTTAAAGATAAGCACTCACCGTCCAATCATACGATTCCCCCCCCCCTCTCTGTTAGTTTTTACAGATAAAGGGAGATTTGATAAAATTGAATTGAACATATTTTTTTATGAAAAAACTTCATTTCAAATTCTACCTTAACAGGGGCCGGTTTGGGATTCTAAAACGAATTTTGTAAACGTCACGGTATTTTGAGTATTCATCCAATGATTCCTTCTTAGTGGTAGCAACTTCCAGGTTACATAGATTTAGACGAGTTTTGACTTTTACCTTATAACGCCTGCTAAAATTTCTTTAATAAAAGTATAGAAATAAGCGATTCGATTAATTAAGCATATCTGGATCAATTCGTTCTCAAAATCTTATTTAAAAAATAAATTAGAACGCATTCTTTTAATTTAAAGTAAGATAAATCAAAGTCATACAAAAAGAAAAAATTTAAAATGAACTTATTAGT
This sequence comes from Osmoderma eremita, assembly GCA_031763485.1. Taxonomy (NCBI): domain Eukaryota; kingdom Metazoa; phylum Arthropoda; class Insecta; order Coleoptera; family Scarabaeidae; genus Osmoderma; species Osmoderma eremita. Next base: position 29,325 of record JARFOC010000736.1, on the reverse strand, counting down.
CGTAACTGCTGGTAGTAGATGCTTTTACTTGCGAGGAAATATGTAGTTCTTAGAAACTCGTATTAAATATGACTAATCCCCGAATTTTAGAGTTTTTAAATAGGTATTTTTGCATCAATGTTGTTTATAATACTTTTCTTGATATTTTAAAAACACATATTTAACTTATATTTAATAATATAGGATTATACATCATTTTATCCTGTTTATTTTAAATATTTTAGAGACTAAGGGGGTCCAATACTAGTCCAATAGTAATTTCCATTCGACATATTCTTTCTTGTTTCACCACCAATACTATTTCTGCAAGTAACTACACCATAAAATTTATTGCCTTTTGTTTATATCTTCTGCATTTTCATTTCTATTCACTTGCATTTTGATTATAAATAAAGTAATATATAAATAAAAAAATATGTAATAAAATATCTTAACTAGAACCTTTACTAATACAAAACTCAAATAACAAACAAGAAACCAGTAAGAAACACGGATTATACACATACAGGTATATTATTTTGCTTGTAAGCAATATGGCGCGGTAATTTCAAATTTTAAGTGGAGATAATTCTGGGGGCCTCAAACATGAGAACTATTTTGGAATTTGAATTTGAACTGTCACACGGAGTGTACCTATAATTGTAATAGCTTATTCAAGCCACAAATACAACATCCACAAGATTTTCTCGCGATTTCCATTTGTCTGCAAATTTGCACCCTTAATAAATTAACGTACCTAATTTGAAATAGTTATTAGTTTATTCGTTTCTGCGTAAACATCTTAACCATACTAAAGACTCATTTTTGTTAACTGTTACCCCATCATTTCCTGTAATTGTTTGAATATTTTCCAAATTTTCACGCTGGCTACTGTGGCGTTACTCACCGAGAAAATCGATAAAAAGATATTTTTTTACTCGATTTAATCTTTACCATTCGTTTTGGTCGTTTGCTCATTGGAATGTAGAAGATGCACAATTAAATTCAACGATTACATAATTTATAATCCATGCTTATTATTGCTGTTACATCGGTGTCGTCTTTATGTAGATTTTGCTTCCTCCGTTTTCCTAGTCGCGAATGTTTTGTTTGATTTTTTTTTCATATTTACGTCACTATCAGACGATATTTGTCCAGGTTTTTATCTTGTTTATGTATAACCAAATTTCTCCTACCTTATTTTATCATTACAACGCCTTAAAAATAATAAAAATGTTGGTAGTCCTTCGTCAATGTGTAAAATATTTGTGTGTGCTGCCATCTTGTGGACATATATTGATAAATTTTATAAACGATTCTCACATATTCACAACTGTTACCTTTTTTTTTTAGTTTTAAGTAAAAAAAGCCTTTCTTTTAATCTCTTTAATGTCTATTCGTACACTCACTACTATTATATTATCCGGGTGTGCTTACATTCCCCTTGACAGACTGTATATATCTCTGGCGAACCCGTTCCACACCAGGTGCGCAGCTTGGCGTTCAGGAGACAAACTGGCCGCACCCACTGACCGCGTAGGTCGACCTACCCACTTGCCCAAACCTAGCGTCCAACTCTTATTTATTGTATATGCATATTTATGAACGTGGAACGTTTGCGCGGACAACACTGTATTCCCGTGTAAGTGTATTCGAGAGTGTATCCGGGGGCCGTATCTTGTGTTTGTGTGGGGTGCCGTATTTCGCCCACTCACTGCCTCCCCTCCCTAGTTTTTTTTACATTACTGCATGCTGCAACATATTATTTTAATCGTATATGCTGTATACTGTGAAAGATTTTCATGTAAAATCGGTGGTGTCATTGTTTGTCATCGAGTAATCATTAAAATATGGTTGTACGTTAGCGTCACGTCTTCTTTAACCGGAGTATTATATCCCATAATACGGAGGTTGACACGATCTATAATACAATCTGATAATGTAAACATAACCCTACTTTTTGCAATTGCATTCGATGCACGATATATTAACCTTAATCAAATCAATTGCATACGTCAATAACTAATTTCTGTTGAAGTTGAGTTTTAAACAGGGTGACAAAAGTGTTAAATTCCATGAAACACCGGCATAAGTCACGTACAAGCATTAACATGCACCCGATATTTTTTGCAGTGTCAAATTCTTTACGTCAGCAAAATAGCATTCGATGATGCAAAAAATAATATTACATCATTCCTAAGTTTTATTTCCTTGAATTGAGAATTTACGGAACCTACAATGCCATACAGAAAAAGCAACGATGTCTATTACAAGACACATAGTTGTAAACTTGATGCATTTCCGCATGCAACATCAGTTATACCATCGTAAAATAATCCCCATCTATTCGTACATCCTCCGGGAGGATGTTAAGATTGCTTTGTCGGTTTTGTTGCTCTAAATGCCCGCTCCTCTCTCTGTATTGTATAAGCATAGTGGAGTGACAATAATCATTATCTATTAGGGCCCGGTGATAGTATGATTTATGGCGACCGGATGTGTGTTGGCCGAAAGAGGAATAACTGATTGTGATTGTGATGTGATGATGTCTATACTTACATATGTATGCATCTACGCGTGAAGGTTCCTGTTTCCATAGAAAAAAGATTAATTACTACGCTAGCTCCTTGACTAGTTTCCTGTGCGGTCTTGAACATCCTTTCTAGTGGTAATGAATCATTTTCTATACGTTTTTCGTTTAGGGAAATACGTTTTTTTTTTTTCAATAATGACAAAGACAAGTTAGGAGGCACTCTATGCCACACAAATTCATTTTAATGACGAATTTATGAACTTAAATATGCTGATAAATTACGGAGTATTTTTCGAACTGATTGATTGCGAATTCCTAAAGCTACCCCCATCTAAATTATGCAAAAAAAATCAGTCTCTTGTAATGCGAAACTTTCAATAAAATCTATTTTATGATTTGAAGGTTAATACATTTTTACTTGGTCAAAATCTATAATAGATATTAGACACAATAACGACAACGAAAATTTCACATTTTACCCCCACCATTTTGATCTTAGCCGGTTCCTATCCACCCAATAAATCAGAAATCGTATATTTTCAAATTTACGGTTACGAATTTCATAGAAAGAGCAGTAATGTGTAATCTTCTTTTACTAACATCTCATTACATTCCATTTCTTCAATAATTATCTATTTCCTGGGTGTGGCATCCTTGTTCACATAACCGCACATCTCGCAGTGAAATCATAGGATATGACGACGAGTTTTGTGATATCGGGTATAGAATGAACCGAAACTAAAACTGTAGAGAATAAAACCACATTTGGAATTTTGATGATCTACTCGACGAAAGTTAATTTATTCTGAAATTTAAACAAATATAACCGTAGAATTGATGTGTGCTTTTTTCAATTTTTCATAATTATTCTATTAACATCATATAGCATCAAATAGATTCGATAAAAAATCCGTCGTTGTCAAATAGCCGCCAGAACTCCTTTAAGGGCCGAAACTTGTAAAATCCATTCACTTTAAGAATATAGTAGATAGGGTATAAATTTCGTATGCACAGACAGCTTTTTTCGTCGTGTGTAATTTTGCCTTACGCAGTAGCCAATAGCAAACGTCCAAAATATAAGCCTATCTTGCCCAACGCTTTTTTCTTCTAAGTGAATGATGTATAGTTGTATGAATCTCGGACGTTTTATGGATTTTAAGTGCTATATTCAAATAAATTCATAACTATATTATCGCATTCATCCTACTAATGAATTTTTCAAGTGGTTACCGAGTCAAAAACACTACATCCGCACTTATAGAGATAGGCGTTCTAGATTTGTTGTAAAAAAATGAATCTAAATACGATCAATGAAGTGCCACTTACACAATGATATATTTACTTCATTCACGGTATCTTATCTAATTCACTTTCAAAAACAATCTTATCGTGCTCATTTCACACCGAACAATCGTGTAGTCTTATCATTAGTATTGTTTTTATTATTATAATTCCAGAATGAAACGACAGAATTTGATGTCAGATATTTTCGTACGAAGCACACTCCGGCGAAATTCCACGTCCATGTTTAGCGCTGTATCGCTGTATGTATTTTAACGATTGTACGTGACGTCGCGACTTCTTTAAACCCTACATCAGTTGACAGTATACGCTGGGCTAATATTTAAATAGAGTAAATTTGACTTAACTTTGTTTACAATTATATTCCATGTATGATACAATTAATGTTTCTTACGGTTGATATTAGGGTACTTTTCAATTAACCTTCAAAAGAACTGTTCAAAAATACATAATGAAACAATTATGATTGCGATAATACATCGTGCTACTTCGATGTGGTAGTGTTAATGCCACACATATATTCTGAATTATTCGGACGCCATCTACGTTTTTGTAGGTGAACTATGTACATCTGCAATTATTAAGGTGTATTATTTTGTTCAAATAATTGAATACGATAATTCATGGGTTAATTAAATAAATTACTAGATCCATTCGAGATTTGAAGGTACATATCTTTATTGCCACATAATTTTAAATACTAATCAAATTAGATCTTGCTCTGTATTGCTCATTAATAACTAATTTAGGGTTTATGTTTGTAAAAATATCAGAAAACTCATCGCAGCCTGGGTACAAAATGACACATGTATACCTCTCTTTAAAGAATTGAAGACCTTTGTAATTATTTCTTGCCTAAAATCATTAATAATCAGGGCTGTCTTAAGCCAAGCGGGGGCGCTGGGATGCATGGGCCCTTTCAAGAGAAATTAGAATCGATATTAACAGGAACCAGCAACATTAGCGCTGGTATAATTTATTTTTGAAAATTGAAAATGCAAATATACGTAAAAAGATGTATTTTCCTAGACTTTTAAGTGGAAAAATTTCTTCAAGTGCACCTAGCTTTCAGTGGACATCAGCGACAAACTGTTCAATTTTTTCGGAAGATTTGTAATTCGCAATTCACTTTTGATCCACTTCAATTTTAAGGAGGGCGGTTCTCCACTACAGTTAGTGAACATCACGCATAAAAAGATTCTAATTGCCTTTCAATATCCGGAAAAGCGTCTTCAATATTATTTTCTTTTAAGAGATGATATCATTCTGAAATACTCATAGCCTCTTCACTCTCACTATTTCCGACATCTCTAAAATATTCTGTTAGGTGTATTTCATCTCTAACTCTATTGCGCTAATGTCACTAATCTAATAGATTTTTAGCAAATTCGTCAAAGCCACAAACAGTCTATCCTTAATTAACGATCTAGTTGACCAAGCATAGAATTTAGCTACGACTAAACCAGCAACCAGCTTGTAAACTTTGTAATAGTAATTGAATCTTTGTATCTTGCAACTCAGGCAATGTATGTATTTCGTTCTTGTATGTAGTGCTCTTTAGATTAGCCAAAGAAGAAAAAATCCAAAGTGATCCAGGTCATGTATTTCTACTGACCAGTCGATCGTCATAATATTCGCCAAGAAACTCAATTGTGCTATGTGCAGAGTAATCCACCCATCCTACTGTATGTATCCAAATTGCATCTCATCGTCACGAAGTTGTTCCGATAAGTGGTTCTGTCGATAATTTTGTGAGTTTACATAAAAGCTAGGATGAAGGCGTCATATAACGTCCAACGAACTAAGCACGGCAAAAGTTTTGTTAAACCATACATAAAACTCTCCGCTTTTTTGATGTGTTGGTAACAATTGCTGGAGTACGGACACTTTATATGGATGCAACTTTTTAGTAGCATTACGACACCTTCCATAAGAAAAGTACTATTTGAACACAAAATTTTATTTCTGCTGATAATCTTCTCAAAGATTTGTAACGCATCTTGCAAAGATATCATATTCGAATCCTGTTTCTGGAAATGGATCGTGACACTGAGGTCTACACGAATCGATGAAGTATTTCATTAAAATAAGCCGTATAGTATTCGTTAGAAAATTACGCTGGACGGCACGGGAACTAGATCCAAATGATAGTAATACTAACTGACAGACGATCGATTGACAGCAATCCAACCAAACATTAGGGGAGTTACAAACCATATTAGATTTGTAAAGCACTCTACACTTTTTGAGGATGAATAATATTTTGCAAGTCCAGCCGGAGGCAGATAATGGAACTAACGGCCGATTTCATGATCCGTTTAAAGTGTCCTTTACAACTAAAGCGCCTTTAATATAAAATATATATTTTTACAATGATGTAAATAGAAAAGTGAAAATCACGTCAAGTCACAAATTGTAAAACCTAAAGTAAATGTTAATTGTCCAAGGAAAAAAAAAGGAAACGCCGGTTACTTAAAATAATAAAGGGATAAAAAGTGATGAAAGACCAGGTAGGAAGAGGGTGAAACATATTTCATATACACAATACACGGGTACTTAAGGTATTTATGACTTGAAATGTAATATTGTTAAAATTCGTTGTATAATTCTTTCAAAATTCTACTTAATAACTATCATCAGGCATTTGATATGTGTAATTTGATTTTATATATGTCAGAATTTATTTATTTATTTGTTTACTTGTCATATTATTTTCCAAAAGTTGCCTAGCTACATCAATCTGATGTAACACATCGAACCGAACATTAATAGATCACATGTGCCAGTTGTGTCCTATTTGACACTAACATGTATGTACAAATATGAACAGTTCTCATTTGTAATAAAAAGTTGTTCATACCGTCACAGGAGAAATAAATTTAACCCAACTTGAAATAAGCGTGAGCATCAACTATTTTCTACCTTAAAAATATCCACGAATGTATTCTGAAGCGTTTCTCCTCCAACAGCATAAGTACATACGTATAGTATTTGTTAGAAAATTACGCTGAACGACACCAGAACTTGATTCAAGAATTCTCCCTTAATATAATTTTTATCTTCCCCACTTATGCATGTACACCAGGAGAAAGATATATCCGAACAGGCGAGCGAGAGAAAAGATACACGCCATACACTTAGGTACAGCCAGGCGACTCCTAAAAACCACAACCTCTTAGATTTTTGTATACTCAATAGCTTTTTTAACTTCAAATGCTATTTTGTGTAATTTAAAGTAGATACGCGATTAACTCCCCACCAGCGGCGGCCGTTCAGATCTAGCGGGGGGTGTATGCATCCATATTTTCCCTAACTCGCATGGCCCGGAAATATTTCTCCACTGGTGTACGTGTAATTTCTATATGTATATATTTTCTGGTTCCAAGGAGATGTTTTAAAAATAAGCCGAATTATATTAGGTATTTAAGTACGATAATTCATGGGTTAATTAAATAAATTACTAGATCCATTCGAGATTTGAAGGTACATATCTTTATTGCCACATAATTTTAAATACTAATCAAATTAGATCTTGCTCTGTATTGCTCATTAATAACTAATTTAGGGTTTATGTTTGTAAAAATATCAGAAAACTCATCGCAGCCTGGGTACAAAATGACACATGTATACCTCTCTTTAAAGAATTGAAGACCTTTGTAATTATTTCTTGCCTAAAATCATTAATAATCAGGGCTGTCTTAAGCCAAGCGGGGGCGCTGGGATGCATGGGCCCTTTCAAGAGAAATTAGAATCGATATTAACAGGAACCAGCAACATTAGCGCTGGTATAATTTATTTTTGAAAATTGAAAATGCAAATATACGTAAAAAGATGTATTTTCCTAGACTTTTAAGTGGAAAAATTTCTTCAAGTGCACCTAGCTTTCAGTGGACATCAGCGACAAACTGTTCAATTTTTTCGGAAGATTTGTAATTCGCAATTCACTTTTGATCCACTTCAATTTTAAGGAGGGCGGTTCTCCACTACAGTTAGTGAACATCACGCATAAAAAGATTCTAATTGCCTTTCAATATCCGGAAAAGCGTCTTCAATATTATTTTCTTTTAAGAGATGATATCATTCTGAAATACTCATAGCCTCTTCACTCTCACTATTTCCGACATCTCTAAAATATTCTGTTAGGTGTATTTCATCTCTAACTCTATTGCGCTAATGTCACTAATCTAATAGATTTTTAGCAAATTCGTCAAAGCCACAAACAGTCTATCCTTAATTAACGATCTAGTTGACCAAGCATAGAATTTAGCTACGACTAAACCAGCAACCAGCTTGTAAACTTTGTAATAGTAATTGAATCTTTGTATCTTGCAACTCAGGCAATGTATGTATTTCGTTCTTGTATGTAGTGCTCTTTAGATTAGCCAAAGAAGAAAAAATCCAAAGTGATCCAGGTCATGTATTTCTACTGACCAGTCGATCGTCATAATATTCGCCAAGAAACTCAATTGTGCTATGTGCAGAGTAATCCACCCATCCTACTGTATGTATCCAAATTGCATCTCATCGTCACGAAGTTGTTCCGATAAGTGGTTCTGTCGATAATTTTGTGAGTTTACATAAAAGCTAGGATGAAGGCGTCATATAACGTCCAACGAACTAAGCACGGCAAAAGTTTTGTTAAACCATACATAAAACTCTCCGCTTTTTTGATGTGTTGGTAACAATTGCTGGAGTACGGACACTTTATATGGATGCAACTTTTTAGTAGCATTACGACACCTTCCATAAGAAAAGTACTATTTGAACACAAAATTTTATTTCTGCTGATAATCTTCTCAAAGATTTGTAACGCATCTTGCAAAGATATCATATTCGAATCCTGTTTCTGGAAATGGATCGTGACACTGAGGTCTACACGAATCGATGAAGTATTTCATTAAAATAAGCCGTATAGTATTCGTTAGAAAATTACGCTGGACGGCACGGGAACTAGATCCAAATGATAGTAATACTAACTGACAGACGATCGATTGACAGCAATCCAACCAAACATTAGGGGAGTTACAAACCATATTAGATTTGTAAAGCACTCTACACTTTTTGAGGATGAATAATATTTTGCAAGTCCAGCCGGAGGCAGATAATGGAACTAACGGCCGATTTCATGATCCGTTTAAAGTGTCCTTTACAACTAAAGCGCCTTTAATATAAAATATATATTTTTACAATGATGTAAATAGAAAAGTGAAAATCACGTCAAGTCACAAATTGTAAAACCTAAAGTAAATGTTAATTGTCCAAGGAAAAAAAAAGGAAACGCCGGTTACTTAAAATAATAAAGGGATAAAAAGTGATGAAAGACCAGGTAGGAAGAGGGTGAAACATATTTCATATACACAATACACGGGTACTTAAGGTATTTATGACTTGAAATGTAATATTGTTAAAATTCGTTGTATAATTCTTTCAAAATTCTACTTAATAACTATCATCAGGCATTTGATATGTGTAATTTGATTTTATATATGTCAGAATTTATTTATTTATTTGTTTACTTGTCATATTATTTTCCAAAAGTTGCCTAGCTACATCAATCTGATGTAACACATCGAACCGAACATTAATAGATCACATGTGCCAGTTGTGTCCTATTTGACACTAACATGTATGTACAAATATGAACAGTTCTCATTTGTAATAAAAAGTTGTTCATACCGTCACAGGAGAAATAAATTTAACCCAACTTGAAATAAGCGTGAGCATCAACTATTTTCTACCTTAAAAATATCCACGAATGTATTCTGAAGCGTTTCTCCTCCAACAGCATAAGTACATACGTATAGTATTTGTTAGAAAATTACGCTGAACGACACCAGAACTTGATTCAAGAATTCTCCCTTAATATAATTTTTATCTTCCCCACTTATGCATGTACACCAGGAGAAAGATATATCCGAACAGGCGAGCGAGAGAAAAGATACACGCCATACACTTAGGTACAGCCAGGCGACTCCTAAAAACCACAACCTCTTAGATTTTTGTATACTCAATAGCTTTTTTAACTTCAAATGCTATTTTGTGTAATTTAAAGTAGATACGCGATTAACTCCCCACCAGCGGCGGCCGTTCAGATCTAGCGGGGGGTGTATGCATCCATATTTTCCCTAACTCGCATGGCCCGGAAATATTTCTCCACTGGTGTACGTGTAATTTCTATATGTATATATTTTCTGGTTCCAAGGAGATGTTTTAAAAATAAGCCGAATTATATTAGGTATTTAAGTATATAATGTACGATGCTGTATATATAAAGAAGAAAAAAAAACGGATATTTAAATGTCCGTGCCAACAATCTGAGTTAAAACTTTCATTCATCTGTTATTATTAATTTTAACGCGCGCGTTGCCAACGGAAACTGTTTCGCCAAATAGCCGCCGTTAGAAAGTACTGAATGATCCTAGAATACATACGTAATTCTAACGTTTTATCGTGAATGTTGCCCGGGAATTAATTCATTGTAAAATTGAATTGGAAATTCGATAAATGAGAATCATTCTAGACGAAATAAACATAATAAACCTATTTATCCCTTCTCCCGGTATGTTTGTATGTATGTATGTATATATTTTATGTATCTGCGTGATTGAATGAATGAATGAACAAGTGTCCTCGATGTGCGAATACATATGTATGTACAACATCTATAGGTTATGTATGTCCGTCTGATGGCGTCATGCAATTTCGTAACAGCGCTATGCTCTAATCTATCGGAAAACAAATATTTAATTGTATTAAGGTTCACCGCTGGCTCTGAATGGATTTGGAATAAGTGGGTAACATCGTACATACATAACACGAGCACTTCAGAAAATATTCTATATAATCAGTTTATCGTAACCTAATGTAAACTTCCTTTTTCGATGTTTAATTGGGAGAGATTTTTTTTTCTCTGTATGTGAGGCTTTCTTATTATATAAACATATAAGCGATCGTGTTTGTTACTGCTGATTAAACATTAAACATACGGGTTGTAAGATAGACGATACTTTATTCGAAATATACCATTTTTCTAGTTACAGAATTTATTTAAAATGAAATGATTTACCAAGGCGTAAATAAAACAAAAATAGTTCCTGCAATTTATTACTTGTTATAATCATAAATTTAACGAAATCAATACATTCATAATATTTATTCCGTCCGTTTCGGCTTTCTAACTATACTTAAAAACCATTGTATAGGCAACCAATCGTACGCCATGTGAGCCTTCGTTTGTTCATCATATACATACGTAGGGAATTAATGTAAATGGAAGCTAATATATTGCAGGTATCAACACATCCTGCCGGCGCGTTAGTTGCATATAACCGCTAATTCAAACGTCATTAGAATATCAATTCGAAATATTTATATTTAAATTCGTAATTTATGCTTTGGAGACGACGTAAATTATTATTATGCATGCGCAACATCATCACTATCGAAGCGAAGGTAGGACTTTATCTCGTCCCGTCTGTTTGTATGTATGTATGTATGTATGTTTGTATGTACGGAACACGGTTAATATTCCTGGTAATTGATTTTATGTCGAAATAATAATACGTCACAAATTAAATGCGGATTTTGCGATAATTTTGTTTGAAATAATAATGAAATTGTCGGTTTTTCCTCTGTAGTTCAAAACGTATACAGACTGCCCATTTTCTATCTCCGTATATTGATAAGTTTCCTAATATTAAAGATACAGAATGGGTTAAATAGACAATAGTAGTAGGACTGGACTATACAGATACGAGCGCAATCTTCCCATAAGAAATACATTGGGCCAAAAAAAAAACTACTTTTTCCGCCATATTGGATTTCATGATCTGTTCTGCCCCAACAGATAACCGTTGCATTACAACGGGTGACTATTTCAATATATCGGCCAGCCGTTTCCGCCACAACAGATAGCCGTTCAATTGCAACGGATATCCGTTGTATTGCAACGGGTATCCGTTGTTTCAACCTTTATTTTTTTCAATAACAAATGTGACACAACTCTATTTTCTCAGCAACTTTTTCAATTTAACCGATTTTGTATCTTTAATACTAAGAAAGTTACCCATATACAGAGATATGAAAATGGACAGCCTGTATGTTTGTTGAGTCAAATTTTTTTAACTGGATATAATTAGCGTCGATTTACTGACGTTTTTTTTTAATCCCCTGGCCTAATCCAGCTTTGTATTATGTTTGTATGTATTTAAATAAATATCCAACGTCATACCAGTAAATATTAATATTTACTGGCGTAATTGCAGGTAATAAAACAAAACTTAAATATTGCAAATCGTTATCTTTACGATCTTAGAAGTTGATATCGAAACATTCTCCGTAGTCATAAAAGATACATAGAAAAATAATTTTAAAGCTTACTTAGTTATATGAAGTACACGCTCTTTTAAGGTCAACGGAATGCGTTAATATTAAAATACGTTTTGGATAATTACATACCTACCTTGTAAAGAAATAATTATTGTAACGAGTTCTTGGAACGCACGTGTTAGGCAACCCAGTTTGCACATACGGTTACTCGAGAATATTGTATTGAAATTATTTCATATGTTCAGGAGAATCTGATCGATAATCGTCTGTGACCAATTTTTCGCAATCTACTCAATTTCTACTTCCGTAAGTTGCCAACTTGAATGTCAGACATAGCACTCCGAGAGCAATCCAACTCTTAGAACGCCACTAGTAACATTCTAAACCGGTGAGATAATTGTTAGGCACCCCTAAAAATTGGAGTTATATGAAGTCTGAACAATGCGAAAATAAAACAAATGTAATATATTTCGAACTAATTTTTGACATGTGTCTCCTGAAATACTGCTCCATATATTTCTGACGGCCGCTTCCAGTTTTTTGCTTCGATTTGCTTTTGTGTTCAGCTACTTTTTGCTTTATGATAGGCATAGGGCTAAGATCTGAACTTTGTGCTGGTCAATGCAAAAGCTTAACACCATTTTTGTTAAACCATGCTTTGGAGAAGGCCGCAGTATGATAGGGGGCGTTGTCCTGTTGGAACAAGACTCCTTCTGTATTAATACCGAACAATTTCTCTGCTGACGGATACAAAACCGGGTCAATTCATTCTTCATTCATTCTTCCACTGCAAGCAAACGTTTGTCTAACGCCTACTGACATCACCCCCATATTATAATGCTACCTCCACCATGTTTTACAGTGGGTACTATAGTCTTCTCGATATTCCTCATCAGGTTTCCGACGCGCCACGTGTTTGTGTTTATGGTTTTACTAATTACTACTTGCGAGAATCCTGCTGAATGCAAAGTTATAATTTTCACGCGTTTTCGGCATGTTACAACACGCACAGATAGAACAATTCGGAAATACTTGGTAATGTGCGATTTATGAATGCCAATTTTAATAAATGTCAAACACACATCACTTCAGTCGCATCACGCAAGAATGTTTTAAAATACCCCCACCTTTAAATATCATTTGCAGTTCTAGGAACTATCAGGACTAGACCGCTATTGTCTTATTGCCGTAATAGTGAGAAATCGTAGGGGTGCCTAATAATTATGTCACCGGCTGTATGTCTGCTTCTTTTGCCACACTGTGACGTCAGGCGCCGACCTGATGTTGGCTTCACTTCGCCCTATGCGGAAGGTAGTTCAAAACGTATAGAGGCTGCCCATTTTCTATCTCCGTATATTGATAAGTTTCTTGATATTAAAGATACAGAATGGGTTAAATAGACAATAGTAGTAGGACTATAGAGATACGAGCGCAATTTTCCCATAAGAAATACATTGGGCCAAAAAAAAAACTTTTTCCGCCATCTTGCATTTCATGATCTGTTCTGCCCAAACAGATAACCGTTGCATTACAACGGGTGGCTATTCCAATAAATCGGCCAGCCGTTTCCGCCACAACAGATAGCCGTTCAATTGCAACAGATATCCGTTCTATTGCAACGGGTATCCGTTGTTTCAACCTTTATTTTTTTCGATTTTTTTTTATGTTGGCTTCACTTCGCCCTATGCGGAAGGTAGCACACGGCGTGTTGTTTATAAATGTATATGGTCTAAGATTGAATCTCACCCATTTACTGTTACTTTCTTGATGTTAATGTTTCCGTTTACTTTTGTTACAGCTGGCGACGATGACGGACCAAGGTGGAGCCTGGTTCGGCCGCTAGACTTCCGGGCCACATGGCACACCATGGAGGGCCTACATCTCCGCCGCGCGCGCACCGACCGCGGGCGCCGATTATGAGCGTCGCGCCACCTATAACAGCGCCCTTGGCTCCTCTGCGGCCCCCGCCGCCAGTCACGCTCGCAGCCCCCAGACCCGAATCGGAACGTGCCACCAACGAGTATGTGGAGAACCCGTTCACGACCACCGCCAGCACTAGGCAACCCCATCACCACGGTGCCGCTACGACGACGCCCACGACGACGGAAGCGTTGTCGACGTCCCAACAGCTACCAGCCCAGCGACCGCAACGATTGGCTATTCCGCCACCGCAACCGCCGGTCACCAAGCAACCCACTACCGTCTCCTTCCGCAAGGAACCACCGGAGTGCGCTGCGAGACGGTCGATTATGTGCCCGGACTGCAGTAGGTGTCGTTGTGACTCGTGCCAGCAACCCAGGCCGTTGCCCGAATGCTGGATATGCAATAATAGCTACTTTTGTTCCGCGGACGCGATCATCGACTACGCCTCGTGTCTGTGCTGCGTCAAGGGGGTGTTCTACCACTGTTCCGAGTCGGACGGAGGGGGTTCGTGCGCCAACGACCCCTGCGGTTGCGGACCGGAGAGGCGAGCGGCGAGATGGGGTTGCCTCACGGTGCTGTCGTGCTTCTTACCTTGCCTGTTACTTTACTGGCCGTTGCAGTGCGGGAAGAGATCGGTGGAGGCCTGCTACTCGAGGCATTCTAGGCAGGGGTGTCGTTGCAGGCCGCCACTTAACACGCCGGAAAAGAGACTCTTGGACGGTAGCCCGGACTTTTAAACCTATTCCGCCACCGCGATGAAATGACGTGAAAGAAAAGACTTTGTTTAGAGAAAGATCTGCGCCTGCATACACATACACACATCTACCCCTTTTCCCCTTTCCCCTCACACACACACACACCCAGAGAGAGGCCATACATACTTCTAGACAGGTGCAATAAAAAAATTGCAATCACGATATACGCAACATGATCAATGATTTTAAGGACTCAGAACTAAACCCGCGACGTCCTTTGAGTACGCAACCTCTGTTACAAATTGGTCACAATCTCTACGATAATTTACCAACCTATTTTGATATATGCAACCAATGGGTTTGAGTTCTCCGATTGAAACAAAATTCAAAAAGGAGACATTTTCCTTTCATATTATTAAACATAAAAATCTGGTCATGTCAACATTCAAGCCCGTTTATAAGTGTGTATATATCCGGTCGTCTGGGAATTGTAATATTTACAATCTTCTCCTACACGCGACACGCCAATGTCCCCCACCCACCCACCCAAACACAAATCGACACTTTATTAATTTATTTCCTCTACTTGTTGTAAATATCCAAGTGTAACGTGAATTTTGTGTATAAAATAATATTATTCCGTGCTTCGTGGCCCGCGACTCGCCCCTCACTACCTCTAAGAAGAAAAAGAAGCGAGATAATTCCTCAAAAAACGGCGGTGGTCGGTCGGCATTGAAAAAAATTGAGTTTTGGGACCGCTTCAGTGTGTGCGGCCGCTTCTGCTACGACGACGACTTCGTTTAGACGAGTTTCCACTGCTCGCCGACCGCATCACCGCGTGAACTTGAAACAGCGAGCGAATAGAGGCACCTCGAGTCCAGGGACCGGTCCTACTCAGCGGGACCGGAAATGCCTGCAGCCAGGGGCGTCCGATCGTGGGGCACCAGGGGTCGGCTCTCCAGTATTATCTAGTCCTGTGCGCTGAGACAACCACCGTGTGGTTTGCGTGCAAATCCGAAACGAAAACAGCCAATTCCTCTCGACTCGTTTAGTTTTAAAAACGATCATGTAACATTCTACGGTGCATTTCAAAAAGATTACATTACGTCTAGTTGCATCCGAGATATAAACAAAGGGCGTTTGATTGAATTGATATAAAGCTTATCCAAATGTCACTGTCAAAATTAAATGTTCAGTCCCAAATGTCAAAATGACAGGTAAGCGGTAAATACCCCTCTGGACCTATCGTGATGTAATTCTTTTTGAGCCAACCTGTACTATAGGTTTACGTCCATATAAAACCATGAATTGTTACTTTGTTATGGAATATGAAAAGGTGTATTATGTATAAGTGTGAAGGACACTACAGTTTTTAAAGTCGTTTCTCAGAAATAACTTCGGAAGAACAGTCAAAAACGATACAAGATGGTCGCTGATAGAAATGCATTTTGAATACATATTCAGTTTTTTATTCAAAGTAATTCCATACAAAAAGGTCTATTAGAAACAAAAGTATCAAAGCGAAATATTATTATTATTAGTGTAATTAATTATAAAGTTATTTATGCCATAAAAACAAAATCAAAAATTAATGATACGAACACATACAGTGACAGTCATAAAATTAACAATGATATTCTTTCGTTTTCGTATGAACATCTTACAACGATTAAATTGGTGCTAGAAGCATTTCCTCAAGATCTGTTGTAAACACTCACTAACATATCTTCTTTTGATCATCATGCAGTCAAGTAGCAAAGCTAAAGAAATCATTTCAACGATCAACAACATCAATAGAAAAATGTAGACGATTTACGTTAGTAGGTTCAACACCAGTGCAGTTACAACAAATCCTGGTAAATCTCATGAATAAAAAATCTAACGAATTTCATCAGTTGTGTCTAAGGGTACGGCCACACTATACGCTTTTGCTTAGGGTTTAGCGTCTAGCGACTCGCATAGAGGAAACGCCTTATTACCAAAACAAATATAATCAAGGTGTCCACACTGTAACACGCTTAGTGACAATGCGTTCCCTCTAAGCGAGCTGATTGATAGTAAACTCTAAGCAAATCGCGTGTAGTGTGGCCGTACCTTTAGAATGTAAATTCATCACTCATTGACTCGAAAAGAGGCTAAATACAATTTTGACGTTTATTATTAATTTTAAAATACTCCACACCGCACAAATATATAAGAAACTGGATTCAACGAAGTCGTCATCTTCAGTAATAAATACAGTTGCTCACTAGCGCCAACGGACAGTGGCGGAGATTCGATACAACTCCAAGTCTCAACGAGATTTGTACGCTCTAAATATGATTTCGTGGTTTTACGTTTGTTTCAAAAACGTTGCCTACGTTGCCAAAACGACCAATGTTGAACGGAGTTATAGAATTTATAGCAGAAATATCGGACATAAATTATTTAACAGATGTATTCACTTTGTGATTTCGCGAAAGACTCTGAATACGGTAAGTGTTTGAGTATACACTATAATTAATTTCTGACCATTTATTTTATGTGTAAACTTTTACGCGCCCGCCACTGGCTGTTGGCGCAAATTGAGCGACTCTAGTAATAAAGCTGAACTGAAGATGGCAACTTCGTTGTTGAAATACGTCGAAATATTTTTATACAGTTGTACGGTGTGAAGTATTTTAAAAGCTTCTCTTGAGTCTGTAGTAAAGTGCTGCAGATGCCGAGATAAAAGAAAAATGGGCAAATATTTTGAAAATAGATATCGTTGTTAATTCTGTTGGCAGCACTGTTGAAAATATTCAACTACCATTGATCTAGACCGAATCATTTTATCGCCATATCGTATTTATAAACTTAAAAAATCAAACCAAACATCGTCTGGTCCTGAAAAAATATAGTGCATTTTCAAAATTCAATTAAAATTCAACTTTAAATGCAAGCAAACGCAAAACTTTCTTATTATTTCTGATCTTAATAAATCCGATAATAGAATTTATCTATTTAAACTTTGACTGTTTGTTCGACTTACCAATTTGGTTAATTAAGTATAGTAATAATCAATAGCTAAATGAAAAATTGGGTTTAATCTGTGATTGACATAATCTGTCAATACCATATCTCTAAAAACTTTTTTTTTAATCACATTTCATTACTCCTTAAATTGATTGCATTCGTAAACAATACTTGGGAAATTTTGATTGTTACTAAGGCCGCTATTACACTACGAAAGATATTTGACAAGGATTTATTCCAAAAAGGTTTTGGAATATATATTTTCCACAACCAACCGATGTTATGCTTTTATAAAAGAAGGTGGAGTATGGAGTAGTCTCAAACTAAGAAACACATATTACCTTATCATAATGTCAACGTAGAATACGCGAAATAAATAATAATCATTGGCGGAGTGGGTAAATGAGGTTATGTATAATATGATTTACAATGTTGTTTTAGAAACAGCTGTTGAGGAAAGATTGCGGGGATGTTTTGGTGCCTGTAATTTGTTGTGATGCGGGTTCGAAAAAATATCAAATTTATTAGGACCACCTCACTCCTCCAGTGCAAAGCACCCAAAACGCATATGACCTAATACGTATTTCTTAGATTGGAACACTCTAACATATTTCATAAAATTTTTATCTTTATAAAAGATTTTTAATATTGTAGTACCGGCTTAACTAATCATTTTAATGACGTGAATAAGGCATTGATTCGAAAGATTGAAACGTTTTTTTTTTTTTTTTTTGAAAATTTAGAACGAAATTATATTGTGAATGTACACGTAAATTCATTTCTATCACCGATTTGTCACATTAAAAATAGGGATATATGAGAAACTAATAATAATTGAAAAAAACATCTTTATCAAAACACAAATTTTGCACGCAAACCACGCCAAAGGTATAAATTAAAATAAATAAATGGAAAAAAATTGAAAAAAATCTAAATGAATGTATGCGATCGTAAAAAATGTATGTATGTTTGTGTAACATTGTAACAAAGATTTTAAATAAAGTAGGCTGTACGTATAATACAACTTACAAAAAAATTAAATATTTGCAAAGAGATACATTAATAATATATTTAATTATTTTAATGTGCAACCAAGCTATGTGGCTCTCGACACCCTCCTATTTATCAATCAACACCATTTTTACCTAACCATAGAAAAAGAAAGTATGTCGGAAACCTGGTGTCTTTTCCTCTTGAAATTAAAAAAAAAAAAACGAACTGAAATTACGTATTTGTCGCAAAATTTTTGGGATTTATATTTGCGTACATATATCACCTGGTTTCCTGGCCTAGTTTCTATTTTTTTTTCTTCAATATATGGAGAGATTGCTAATGAAAAAGATATATAAGTATTTTTTGATCGGTTCTAATTAAATATTTACTAAAATTTCGATTTGAATTTATCAAAAACTAAAATTATAAATTAAAAACAGCATTTGTTGGACAAGCTAAAATTAACCGCACAAATTGATGTAATAAAATACTACATTTTAGTTTTGAATTTTTGAAAAAGTATAATAAAGTATTGAGGGTACTAAAAACGTTATTGATTGGTGGTTAAATTTGAAAAATTATAAACGAATTTAAAAAAAAACATTTTTGGTGCCCTTTTACTTTCATGCATTGTAAATATCGAGATTTTTACATGTCATCTGTAATATATATATGCATTTATATTACAAAATGAATCTAAAATACGTGCTAACATCGCTTATAAATATATGCACAGGCATACATCAAAATACAGCTTCCTCTTCCAAGAAAGTAAAAAAATCTCATTGGAATATAAACGTCTTATTGTTAATAACACTCTATTACACTTCAATAAGTTTGTCCAACGATAAAAATTTATATTTGCAATCTTTCCAAATGCAAAAGAAAATGCTAAGCTTGTCGAATTCCAATACGTACCTGTTTGTACATGGATATTGAATTTCGACGATCTATATAATTCAAAATTGATCGCAAATCTGAAGTTGCAGCTTTGCAAAGACGTATCGACGTCCAAAACCGCCTTCCCCGCAAAAATAAAAGTTTGGCATAAAATGCTTCCTCCCCCATAACGGAGAATTATTACTATTATCATCACTAACTGAATAGGGGGAGGTTTTTTTTTTGGACGTGGATTCGTCAGTTGTGAATGGGAATCTTGTACCGTAAAGAAGGACAGTACCGTTAGAATTGCTGTGCCAAAAAAAAATGAAATGAGAAACAGAAGAAAGAAAATATGGTTGTAGCTGACAAAGCTGTATATTGTATATAGACTTATTATTATAATAACAAAACCGAACGTCAAACAATTTAAAGTTGTTGTTTATTTTATTCTGATTCCCCGCCAAGTCATCATGATTCCCTAGTTTTTCTCCACGAAAAAAAATAAATAAAAAAAAGCTTTATTATTATTTTAGTGGTGCCGTCTATGAGACAAGTGAATGTTCGCATTATTTGCAATTATTTTAATCGGTAAAAAAAACGATGCAACCCAAGAGTTGTAATAATCTTCGTAACAAAGACACCAAAATCTTCGAAATAGCTTTTCCAAGGAATACCATCAACCAAAGTATTTTATACAAAGTAAACATATCGTAAGTACCAACTTTATTTTATTATCTTCTTAATATCTACTTACCCCTATTCGCTATTTTTCGATAATATAATTGAATTACTCATTTAAAATTGTAAAAAGACTACACAAGTGCTCCGTGCAGTCGGCAACCCATCTAGCAACAACAACCGCGCATGCGTTTTAATAAACACGAAATAACCTAAGCATTAAATTCATTACATTCTAAGCAAAAGCAATTTCAAGTTTTTATTCGCGTTTGAATTTCATAGTTTAATCTCAAATTGTATCGTAAATGAAATAAGTTCAAATTAAATCAAAAACAAGCCATCACAAGGTAATAATAGTAGCGTTCTTTTTACAAATCGACTCACCTCAGTTATTTCTCACTGAGGTGATATTTGTTTCAGATAATCGCAATGAAAAAGAACGGGTTCGAAATACTTTGTAATGCGTAAAATTGCCGCTGTATGGCGTATTGAAGTGTTTTTATGTTTACTCTTACGTCAAATTAGTCACATATCCTAAAACTACGATTATAATTAGCCGAGATAGATCCAACCTGAGCCGTTTATGATCACGTGAGGTACAAAGAGAGTTTATATACTGTCCGTCATAGCATTTATCAAAGTTTGTCTTGGTGTTTCCATTCATTTTTCAGTTATAACCTTGCTTATGGTCGCGAGGTTATGCTACAGCGGTAAGGGGGTGGTATAAATCTCGAAATAAGTCAGTTAAAAAGAACAATTGGAAAAATATCTCTAGTGAGCTGACATTATCTGAGATTTCCGGTATATCTGTACTTACCACAGATATTTGCTGGCTGTTTTTAGATAAAATAAATGAATTATTAAATCTGTAAAAAAGCTTTTTTTGATATTTGGTAAATAAACAACAAAATCACCAAGTACGGTAATAAAATTAGTAACATTTTTGGTTAGAAATTAACAACATTATGTTTCGATCATACAGGAACTTCGATACTAGCCCTTAACGACTATTCAGACATAAATTCATAGCATAGATCAATAAGTGACTTTTAAAATCAAAACATAGTAAACTTTTGCATAAATAGTATATTTTAACTAATAATAATAATCTTTATTAGAAACAAAGTTTCAAGTCACAAAGATAGAGAGAGAGAGATCAAATACAAAAAGCAATTATGAAAAAATACTCCGATCAGCGTCCAAGTATTATTTTACAATAAACACACAGTCGGATTAGTCCTCCCGCACAAGTATTAATTAATTCGGGACGACATGTGTTTCGGGAATACATGGATTCCCAGTATCAAGTCGAATAACCGAATTGGGTTGGGTATCCATCCTTTTCACTGTTAAATTTTCCTTCCTAGATTTAATTTGAAACACTGCTTATGTATCATTAGCTTATGATAGATCAGCAAGTAAATTTTTATTATGTGCTTACTTGCCTATTTTCTTATGTAATGATTATGATATTTTTATAATTTTTGTTGTTTTTCTTTCTACTTTACTTAATATTGTTTCCTAATATTGTTCTGTTATTGGATGTACTTCTGTTGGACAATAAAGGGCCATTATTATTATTAAAACTTGCTTGGAGAGCCACGGATCAATTGAAAAGTGTAAGAACATAACCAAATGTTGTTGACGGCAATGGATTCTAATATTTTAACTAAATAATTTGTTTCATTGAACCAATAATAATTTTGGACGATGTATTATCAATTTTTTACTACTCTAGTCTTGGACACTTTATATATTGTAATCATAGTAATGATCAGCTAGAACTTATTAATAATTGCACGCCACTGAAATAAAAATTATTGTACGTCTCTTACCCTTAACTTCTAGTCTCTTATTAGGCCGCTGTGGTTCAGATAAAAATGTGAGGCGATGAGAAGGAAAAAATCGTCCGAGATGAATTCAAAACGAACGGAAGTGAGTTAAATTTAAACGTCGTCGCCGGCAATGAGAGAGACGGAGATATACATAGGAGGCGAGGAGACTGCACGCACATCGTTCGACAGAAGAAACCCGAAATGAAAGGAATATTCGGCAGTACAGAAAGAGACGAGAATACAAGCGAGTTAAGACCTTCTACGATCGATAGAGAAAAGTGTATATCGCGTCGTTGAAAAGCAGTACGTTAGAAAGAGATGAATAAAACGGGTAGCAGCAGGGCGACGATACGTACGCCGGAAACGCCAGTTATATACAGGCAGGATGACTTCCATCTGGTTACATCCTCATTTTGACTCAAAGGAATTTTCAACCGACACGAAAAAAACTAATGCTGCGCTGTATATACACAGATCAGTCGACCACACATTGTACATACCTAATATGTATATATTACTGAATTACATATTTGCAAAAACGTTATACAGGGTGGGGCAGGTAAACATCCATACTTTCAGTAGGCCATTGTGATGTAAGTTGAGATCGTAGAAGGGTGGGAATAGATACAGTAGTTCGGTAAACACACTGTTCGGATTACTCCTCCCGCACAAGTATTAATTAATTCGGGAGGACACGTGTTTCGGGAATACGTGG
>JARFOC010000735.1:191327-218016 GCA_031763485.1 Osmoderma eremita | reverse complement strand
GCCATCCTCAGCAGAAACTACGAAGGAAGATAATGTTAGACGTCGTACTCTGGGAGATTTGCACCACACAGAACACCGTATCCTATTTTGTATTTTATAGCATTAGTAAATGCAGACATCGTCAAAAAGTTATAACAACAAAAAAGCAAGGAGAAACATGTGTTTGACACATTGATAAATAACTAATTGACAGAATTCCAAATGCTGCTAATAATAAACTTGTAGTTTCTTATTCATTTCGATAACTAGTGGCTTAAGAGTTGAATAACATTCTAAAATACAGAATTAAACAGTTAATACCTTGTAGCTCAATGCCGATAGAACTTATCACACATGTGTAACTTTTCGACATAAAATTGAATGATGAATCACCCACATATTTCGGATGAATTGGGAAGCAGCCTGTTCGGTATATATTATTTTTACGAAAACAGTTAGAGTTGCCTAGTGAATCTTTTTTTTGATGTTAATACCTATAAGACGTATCACCTATCTTCAGGAGTGCAAATAGTAATGGAATGTGACTACGTAAAATAATAAGAAAACCAGTTTAAGACTTCGTAAAACGACGTTAAGCTTCTGAAAATGGTCATTAGTCAAGCAGACAAAATAGAATTGTTTGTATCTTAACTTCGTAATTTGAGTCACTACCTTAACATCTTGGGGTTATCCCATCGTGTAATGCAACTTTGCTTGAATTTTGCTACTACCTTTTGTTTGTATTCTCCGAACAATTCTCTAGTTGTTTTGTGCTTTGTTACTGAACTGAAATACTTGGTTCCAAACTTTTCGCACTTTGATCATTACCTTCGGGAGTGTTTATTACATCTTTGTAATTGTTTTAATGTAGTGAATGGAATAATTTGTTATAAGCGAGATTTGAAATTATTTTGGGGCCAGGTTAAAACCATCAACAGGGAAGATATTTGGCGGAGACCAATAAAAATTAGAATATAAGTATAGCAATCAAAAATCACGTGAGTAAATAGGCGAAGAAGGATTGTAATTTAAGCGTAATTTTTAAGTAATAAGTGAAATATAATTCAATCTATTGGGATCGATTTTAAACAGCACATTTTCTGTATAAAAAGTGTAAACTAGTTCTTGGACCAGAATAACGCACTTTGGTTATTTTTTAACGAAATGTGTAGTAACGAAAATGGAAAGTATAAATCTTTTACAATATATCTGGTTTCTTAACTCCTTTAATATGTTCGCTTTGGTAGAGACCGGGTATATTTTCGTCTGAGAATATATGCGTCCTGACCCTGGAATTTCGAACTCGCATGTCCAGTGACTGTCGACCTTGGGCCAATGCTTCGGCCGGCGTTTGCCAGAGAGGAGAGCCTTCATTAGCGTCTGTGCGTCTCAGCCGCTAGACGGATCCGAGATGTTGGGATATAATCACTGGTATGCATGCATACAAGCATGCGATACAAGATTTCTTCTTTATGTGTGTGCGTGTGCATCGGAGTGCATTCATGCACAATACACCGTATACCAACCATTGCGTGCATAAATTTTGTTGATACTCTCGTTAAAAATAGGTCCAGCGGGACAATGGAGCTGTAGAAAATTACGTTTATTAACGGAGCTCCATACCTATATTACAAGGTTTTGCGCGAGATCATTAAAATTAACAAAGCAGCATACCAAATTGGAGAAAGAAGAGAAAAGTTGTTTCGAAAATGGTTTAGATTTTGCTAAACCGCTCAATCCTTTTTATAATATTCTTTTTATTTTGATAATTATCAAAGCAAGGATAACTTCATAAGTTCGCGGAAAAAATTAAACACGCTGAATATTTACGATTGTTGCATAAAATTTCCGAGATTAATTTTTTGATCAAAGGCGAACAACTGTTGGGGAGCAAACAACCTCTCTAGTGGTAGAGAGTGCCAGCCTTGAAATTTTTAAATCAATGATTATTATATTTTTTGATTTAGTATTTGTAATTAGTAAAAAATTGCAAAACTAAATAATTTCAGCAATTTAACCAGCTCGGAGAGACTTCGCCTAATCAACAATACATCTCTCCGACTCCAACACTTCCCCCTAGTTTGGAAGCACGCCGAAGTCAATGTCTAGCATCTCCACTTCTCCGAGGCCGTCAGAGACGATTTCGAGAGACGGGAATTCGTCGGAGCAGTATTCTTCCACTTCAAACGTGCCTTTGACACTGCCTGGCACTAAGGACTGATCCACAAAACGATCATCTTACCACTCAATCCTTCCCTAATCGAATTGATAAGGTCTTATCTTCAACGTAGAAGCTTCGGCATCAAAACTTTCGGAATTTGTTCTAGCTCCAGAGACATACAATCTAGTCATCTATGCAGATTACTCAGTGATCTACACGGCTGCCAGAAGCAAGAGGTACATCAAGAGCTACCGACGGCCTCTGTACTTGGACCACTCGGTGAAGAATGGAGATGAACGAATCCAAATAAGTAACAGTTGGATTTTCGAGAGGATCCGAGTGACCACATCTGAGTCGAAAACACTAGGCTACTTTGGAGCCTCGACGTCAAATATCTAGGTATTTACTTCGACCGTCGACTTACTTGGTCGATACAGATAAAAGAGGTTCGAGATCAATGAAGAAAATCCCGCAACATGTTACTGCTACTCTTAGGGAGGAGAAGTCCCCTCCACCTAATAAACAAGTTGCTAATTAATAAGACCGGTCGTGGTGTATGGTGCATTAACATGGGCACCCATACCCAAAACTAAACTGAAAACCCTCGAGATTCTTCAGAACATGACCCTACGACTGATCGCGAGTGTTCCGAAATAACGAAATAACGCCCGGAACGCGCAGATTCCTCGAGATTTGCGAATTCCAACATTTTCTGAGTTTCTCCATGAAGCCTTAAGTTCTGCCTGGTTTTGAGCCAAGTGCAACGTAAGAAGTTGCTGATGTATAAAACCAACCTCAGACTGGTCCTGATCTATTGCGAGTTAGCGTGGGTGTCCATTGCCAAAATGCCTCTAGGTTTTTCAGAACGCTGAGTGAGGCGAAAGTTCCTGTGCTCGGGCGGTCGTTGATCCCTATGATCCACTATCTCCCTTGGTAGGAATGAGACGATCTCATCGAGTTGGTTAGGTAGAGTTGACTCAAGCCGTGCCACGACTTGGCAATAGTACTGATTTTCTAGCACTGTCGTCAATATCATTTTCACCGCTGAAATTCCCGCGTCTACTCCTACAACGACTTTTTCGTCCGTTATATTTCCATAGGTTGTAAGAGTCAAATCTATGTCTTCATACCCTTGAACTGAATGTTGCTGAGTTTGTAAATCTCGAGTCCAGTCTTGAAGCGCTTTACCACTAACTTCTTGCGATTGGGAAATGGAAGGATCGTCAACCTTAATGAATCCAGAGTACGAGAAACAATTTAACCATTAAAGGTTTAACTCGATTCCAAACCTTTTCTAGCATGATGAGCCTCCAGTCCTGAAATCCATATTACGGTTCTTTATATTTTCAACGTTGTCCATGATCTGTAATATGATGTGCTTCCTGGAAGTTTTAAGGATTTTGTGACAACTTGGTTCACGGGCTGTAGCACCGTGTGTTGAAATTAATTTAATGGCTTGAAGACCTTTAACCGGAGGGTGGACTGGGAGGTTGCCCATAAGAAGGAAAATTTTCTTCGATTGACGAATAAACTCTTGGTTCCGATTCAGCAACCAGTTTTCAAAGGTTTCTTACCTCATCCAAGCTTCCGAATTATAATAATCAACTTGCAACGATTTTATATGCGTAAATCCCTCGGTTCTTTATATTTTATGATCACTAACATCTTAAATTTTTCAGTTCCAATAAGATTTGCAGCAACATTTACTGTTATCCTTTCTCTTGAAAGCTTGTCACTACTGCAGTTTTCGTACGTAAACGTAATCTGCTATCCGAGATCCTACTATAAAATACATAGGTTAGTTTCATCGACGTTGAGGATGTTGTGGTCTTCATAGTATTTCCTTAACGTAGGTCAAAAGGTTTTCAGGAACTTATCAGAAACTACTGGTGGAGCGACATTTTATCGCCTAATTGTTTCGAACACGATGGAAGATCCTTCCCAAAATCTATGGATACACGAAATTATCTGTTTCACAGAGTTTTGCAAATTGATTTGCTATTGCTTGCAAGATATGTCAACTTAGGGGAACGTTGATACTCCTTTGAACCTTAGAGCATTGTAAGCACATGGGCTTTCTTCGAAGTTTTCTTCTTATCCTTATCCGGTCGTTTTCAGATTTGTATTTTTTTTCTGTTCTTCAAAACATTTGAAATGGTCGCATGACTCATCTTTAATTCATTTAGCAATGCTCCATTTTTTCGCCACTTTGCAATCTAGAAATGTTAGGATTATTTTTTGCTCAACCGTAAAAGTTTTACGTTTTGATCTCATCGTTATACATTTGTTTTCTCTTTCAACTACTGTGTCAAACTGAGAAGGTCTTAAGTACACATGTGGATCGACACACTTTTCGTCCGAATAAATTCTTATAACCGATTTATTTTCCTAGGGATCCATTAATTTTCAGTCACTGATAGCGATATGTTTTTATTAACGATGTTCTTATAACTTGATTCTTGTACCTGAAATTAAATGAAAACCCACCAGAAACTAGTAATCCCGTACTTTTAAGTTATATGTTTTATAAGCGTTGTTCTTATGAATGATTTTGACTGTAATTGATATCTTGTAGCATGCACATTGTTATTGTAACTCCTTTAGGTTTAGAAAATAGTGGCATTTAACCACAGTGGCACTGTATGAATAGTTACTCATAAAAGAACATATACATATATGATTCTTCTCTGATTTTATAACCCGAAGTGTTAATTACCTTAGGTAGCACTTTACTCTGATACTCATTTTGTTTGATTTTGTATTTTCTCGATATGTACGGACTGAAGAACTATGCACAAGTTGCTACCTTTATTATAAAATAATAGGATACGGTGGTTTCAAATAATAAAAATAAAAATAGATGAGTGAAGAACTCGTACGATACGTATTTCGGCAAATAAGTTGCCATCCACAGCAGAATCTACAAAGGAAAATAATCGACAATTTTTGTTCATTGTTTTCTTTAATTAAAAGCTGTACAACGCTGATACTTCAAATTTATCAAGGCAGCCAATTTCTGAAACTACCATTTCAAAATCCAATAAAAAATATTAAAAATTTTCAAAATTCATAATTTCCGAATCGCATACAAAACAAATAATTCTTTAAAGAACCTTTTAGAGAATGCCAACGATAAAATCAGAAATCAGAAAATTATGAAATAGATTGTAAAGAACGTAATGTAAAATATACCTATTGCACAAACAAGGCGGCCAATTTCAACACGTTTTAAAGAGCACATTGCTCATTTTATTGGTGGTAGATCAGAGAAGTCTAGTGTTGCCTAGTATATTGCAGAAACAGGACACGGCATGTCAACAGACAATCTTAGGTTAGTTAACCAAGTCCTAAATCTTAATAAATTGGCTAGTTACGAGAGTATTTATATTCATAAGATTAAGGACAAAGTTATGAATTCTGACAAATTAGAATGCGGGATTCTAATTTATACGAACTCTTAGAATAAATTGTATTGAAATTGTAAACAAATTTAGAACGAACGTAATATTGATTTAAGAATTCATTTTTATCCGTAATATGCTAATTGCATCGTTGTATTGGTTTATGCTTGTTATGTTCATAATCCACATATATTACCCGTAGCCTGTCTTCCATTACAACAGTATTTGCTCATTGTAATAAAATTGGCTTGCTTAGTTAGATAATAGAAATAGTATTATTAAATGGCTTGTTACGGTTCAGTGAGCGTGACGGAGTGTGCTTAATGAACTGGAACGATTTGGTAGTATATATAGCCGGAAAGGAGTGTTGTTCTGTGGTGATCTATGTGGTGCATACTCCGAGAGTGCTACGTCTAGCATTATTTTTCTTTGTAGATTCCGCTGAGGATGGCCACGTATCTGGTGAGCAGGGTATTTTTATTATCTTTGTGTTAATCCTATAAAATAGACTGAATGAATATTGCTTTTAAATGTTTTAATGTCAATTAACCTAGTTAGTAAGTATTAGTACAATTATTAATAATGCAATACAAGATTTAACATTTAGAACACTTTAATATCTTGAGTTTCATTGCTTTACATCAGTTAGAACGAAGTTTCCATTTTAATACCGACTCATTCGTTACGCATTCTAATAAGTGTAAGGGGATCAATACAACAACAATAATTTAATATACTTCGACAACTAAAATCTTGAAGAAGCTGTAAGCAAGAATAAAAAGTAATATGTTAAATTACTTTTTAAAATTTCGATTACGTTAAATTAAAACAGCATTACATTGTATTTTAAATTTAGACAGTAAATCGCTTTCTCACAAAAATAAATACAATAATAAAATTAATACAATGTTTCCGAGCCGAAAACTCTTTAGGCTCGTTTGAATTGATCATCGACGTATCGGAGGCATCCGAACACCCACTTAGTATACGGCAAACGGGGCTGCCGACATCGTAGCCATGGTAGCTGATTTTGTCTCGCGTGATGAGTGTGTCGTTATAATCAACGACACTGGGTTGTACTACGCATATTCAATATAAGTTTGACTGAAGAACTTTAAAAAATCCTTAATTCAAGACGGAGCTTTGAAAAAAGTTCAAATCAAATCACTGTGATGATACGCCCACAATGAATGAATAAAGCAAAAACAGCTCTTATGAAAATCAATTTATGTTTGTGTAAAAACAAATACATTATTCTGTTTTCCATGCTTGTTGTTTAAAGATGAATCTTCATGAAGCTCCAAGAGCGAAATAAATTTTGAGGAATTTGCAGGAATATATTAAAAGACATCATGAAAATAAAACCCATACCATTGTTAAATGGGAGTTTCAAAAGTAGAAGGTTGACAAGGGACGACGCCGCATACACTCATCAGAGGGAGTCCAATTGGCGGTGATAGAGGTTAATATAGACAGAGCCGTAAGAGTTGTACCTGTGGTTGTACCAATGTATTAGAAGAGACCAATATAGTCATTATTGGATTATTTAAGTGCTGAGTATATAAGAACCTTGTAGATGAAATACTTTTATTACAATGAGGTTCTTAATCTCACCAACATGGGTCGAGTGAGTATTGCCACTCAGGTAGATAGCGCTTATAGAAAACCAATTCTGAAACATAATGAACACGTATTGACAAAAACCTATATTTTGTCAAAAGTTACCGATTGTATCAAATTTTAATGGGCGTTTGCTTGGGCATGGTGAATCTAAATCATTTTGGAATTTTTAGGGCCGGTTGTACCGACTATAGTTAACCTTGAGTTCAACTGAACCATGGATCAAAGATGACGCTAGTTCATTGCCATATTCGTTGTACAAACGCAAGTCAAGGCACAGTTAGCTGACTATTAGTTAACATCGGTTGGTAGTAATGCAAAGCGTGCATTTACTAGAAAATGCAAGCACACAGTAGAAAATTAGCGTGAAAGATCTACATAAATACAAAGTTAGGGGTATAGTTAGGGGTATTCAATGCGGACTCCTGTTCTGCAAATTTTTTTATTGGACATAAAAATAATATACTCATAAAAACAAACCACATCTTTGACCAAAATAATACTTATCGTTTATTCAATGTCGCTTTGTAATAAAAATATGTATGGTATGAGAAAAGATTTATTGTTTGTCTCTAAATAAAAATAACCAACATTATCATTGTTTAACAATGGTTGAAATTAGCTTCTCATTAAAATGCACTGCATATAATTTCCAAATCATGCTCAAAATAAATATCAAATGCTACCCCTAGTTCTCATTAAGACTTGGTTGAATATTTAATAATGGTTGAATAATCTTGCAATTACTCTGTTAACTTTATGCATGACATGACTAACTGTCGATTTATCCACACTTAGCACTTGTCTCTGTATAAATTCATTATCATTCCGTATTTCAAATTCATTAGGCTTTCCTTTGTAAACTTTGGGCTGCTTTACAATATCAACTACATTTAAAAATCTTCATCGTCTGATATTTCTCCTAACATATTCATTAGAAAATCATGCTGCTTGTATACAATCAAATCGAGTTGTAATCTATTGTATTGTTTACCCACAAGTACCCACAAGTAGGTATACATAACCTAATACTTGTATGACGTAATATGTTTAAGAACTTGTGCGGTTTGGTGTGCTTGAGGGCAGGTCTAACAGCTGAACCTGCTTTGAACGGCCGAAAACAAGCGTTCAATTGACGAAGACTTTGACCCGTAGTTTAACCCTGAACTTAGTTGGTACAACGCAATTTGTTCGTTGGTACAACCGGCCCTTGGAGGGTTAACTGATTTAATGCGCAGCCGGTATACAGTAATTCAGGAGCATGTTGAAAGCGATCATGTTTTTAAGGGCACGAAAGGGATAAAAACATTCTTAACAAACAGTATATCTCAAGAGCGGTTAAATGTTTTAGCTATGTTAGCAATAGAAAAGGATTTGGTTCAAAATGGTATTACAAACTTTAGTTCTAAAGCTATAGACAAGTTTGTGAGTTACAAAAACCGTCACATGGACTTTATTTCCGCAATTACTAAAATTAATGTAAGAATTTCTCATTAATTTTAATTATTTTTTGTGGAGCTACTCTATTCAATATTCTATAAGTTTGCAATATTATTATATACGTATATAAATATATATTTTCTCATAAAAGAATACATTACTTTTAGTTAATTTGATCACAGCATTAATAGCAACGAGTTTGAAGGTGATTCATATTATTATTATACAGGATTGGCTCGTCAATAAGTTCACTTTTCCTGTTATTAAATGTATAGCAGTTTAAATTATTTCCGTCATATCCACGTCTTGTTATATAAGTAATTATATAACAAGAGATTCCACCTAAATTATAACAAGAACTATTTTATGTAAATTCCTTTCCATCCATTAAGTAGAGTCGTGAATGAAAATAATGACCAACCAAAAAATATAATACGAAGGAATGCCAGAAGCGACGGAACGGCGTGTTAAAAACACTATACCACAATATAAATAAAAAAATCGAAAAATGAAACGAAACTGACAGTAAATACATGATCGAAAATAAACCCAAATGAATTGGAGGAAAGAAGCACGACATCGGTTCGACCACAACGAAACGTGTGTTCTAATTATGTGCTGTTTATGTTTTGAGCGGAGAGCGTTGTCCAGGAAATTGTAAAAAGAAAGAAAGTAAAGGTAGAAACAACAGGCTATATAGTTAATAATACCCGGGACTACTACTATAATCGCCACGATAAGCCGATTATTAGCTTTGAGTGTAATGAACGTAGTAATGACGAGGGAAGACTTGGGTTTCAAGGCAACTACATACACTAAACGCATGCCATGCACAAGTAAGATAAAGTGAAAAACAAATTATATGAATGCAATACGATTGATAAGTATTAATTTTATGAATTAATACATATTATATCACTAAATCGTCGCTATGAATGAAACAAAAAATTAACTACTGCGTTTAGTATTTTGCATTTTGAGGAATTTCAGGAATATTTCAATTAATGTAGCATGACAAAGAATGAAAGTATGAATTCGTGATTTTAATTTGTTAAAGCCTTACAAACCCCTTTTTGTACCATGTAGTGGTATTTTTTTAGAATGTGTTATGATTTTACAATTATAACTTTTTATTTCTTTTCTTAGTACACGGTGTTACACTACATCATATTAGTATATTTTAAGTGAATGTGCACGTGTTCCTCAGAAATAATGGAGCGAGGTACGTTGACGTGTGTAACGCTAGAGGTCTGCGATCGTACTACTTCCCCTAACGTTATCAAAACGGGAAAGTATTTCTGTTTTAAAAATATTTGTTACAACCTCTCCCTCTGGTATCGACAACGACCCGACGATGAACCAGGATTTTTTGAAATGCTCTTCTTAGGTCTACCACGCTTTCTAATTGAAATTTCGGGCTGATCATCCTCTTCTCCAAGGTAAAGGGTTAAAGATGAGGTATGATATACGCCCAATGGAACCTCGGATGTTTGCAACTACAAAGATGGTAGATGATACCGTTTAGATAATTGCATAGGTGCCATCTCTTCTGGGGTTGAATTTTGAAGTAACCTTCTTCTTGGCGTCATTTCGGGTATGGGTTGCAATCCAGATCCGATCTCCAACAATAAAATTAGGTGGAGGTCGACGGTGTTTATCAGCATACGTCCTTTGTCGATCTTGTTGGAACTCGTTAATAGCTTTCGCTTCTGCTAAGGTACAAACCTTCTGGATTACTGCTGACACAAATTATACTCGTTATCCGAGATAATGCGGCGTGGCAATCCACATCTGAGGAATATTTCGTCCATTGGTGATCTGGCACATTCAGCAGCACTAGATTTAATTAATGAAAACAGCTCTGCCCCATTTAGACGCTGTGCCTTCTACAATGAGTATCTATTGATATCCATTGTTACTTTGTGGTAAACGACCAAATAGATCAATGGGAAGCACTTCAAATCTTGGGGCGTAACTGGGCGTTTGGAATAAACCAGCTGGCTTCTGATTAGTGGCTTTACATCGTTGAA
Organism: Osmoderma eremita; assembly: GCA_031763485.1. NCBI lineage: Eukaryota > Metazoa > Arthropoda > Insecta > Coleoptera > Scarabaeidae > Osmoderma > Osmoderma eremita. The sequence goes on along the minus strand of JARFOC010000735.1, from coordinate 207,385 downwards.
ACTCGGAACAGATTTTTACATAATCTGTAACGAATTTTCTCATACTGGTGAAATAGTAATATATCACAAATCGTTGTAGTGTTCGCTCAGCACCATAATGAGCAGCAGTTGGAGCGCCATGGTATTCCTGCAGCACCCTTGTGCGTTCCTGCAACGGGACAACTAGCTGTGCGTCGTCATGGTCTTCGGTATCCACATATTTGTATAAGACTCCGTTGGACATAATGTAACCGCGGGCTGTCCATTGGGCGTAATCGTCATCATGACGTTTCTCAAAATTGTCGATTATTTTCGTTAATTCGGAATCCTTACGTTGTTCAGTTCGAATATCCGCTGAGAAGCGACTAGGCACATCGACGATGGCCATACACATAGCACAAGTAGGAATATCATGATTGCATGGTGGTCGAGATAGCATATCTGCAACTACATTGTGTTTTCCCGAGGAATATTCTATTTTCAAATCACAACTTTGTATAATTAAAGCCCATCTGGTCAATCTTCCAGTTGGTGATTTTAGGCTGAGCAACAACTTTAACGGTTCATCAACCGCTAAAGTGGTTGTAACTACAATTACTGAGGAGGTATCCAAGTATCCTCGGAACTTATTCAAGCTGTATACCACAGCAAGTGCTTCCCTTTCCATGGTAGTGTAGTTGCTCTCCGCAGACGTTAACAATCTGGTTACGTTCTCAATAGGATGATCTTCCTGTAGTAGGCAGCACCTAAGGCATATGCGGAGGCGTCGGTTTTGAGGGTATAAGGCTTGGAACCATCATTTTGTTGCAGGATAGGAGCAGACAACAGAGCTCTCTTCAATTGTTCAAAGCTTCTTGCTGTAGAGGTCCCCATTCCGTTCGGCATTCTTCCTTGTTAAATGAGACTGCGGTTGTTATTTCGGTAAATTGGTTTATAAAACGTCTATACCACGAACACATTTGTAAAAACGACTGAACTTATTTTATGTTTCGCGGCGGTGCCATATTCGCGATCGGCCGGTTTTATCAGGATCTACCTGGATTCCGTCACTAGTAATTACGTGACCAAGGTACTTTACTCGAGCACTTGCAAATGTACATTTTTTGCGATTTGCTCGAAGCTTAGACTGTCTAAGTCGCGGCAACACTAACTGCAGGTCTAAAAGGTCCTCAAAGAACACGAATAAATCGTTCAAATAAGCTAACAGCAATACACTCGAAAGTTCATTTCGGAATCGATCCAATAGTCTTTGGAAAGTACTCGGCTCATTGCACAATCCCAACGCCATGGTGCGATAGGGATACGTACCCAAAGGACTAACAAACGCAGTTTTGTGTCTATCTTCCTCGCGAACACTAACCTGATTGTACCCGGATCTAAGATCGATGGTTGCTATATAAAAAGGTTTCCTAGTAGAATGAAGCAATAAATCCATTCTTAGCAGAGGATAGGAATCCACTTTGGTTGTGGAATTTAAGAAACGATAATCAATACATAGACGCATAGCTCCGTTATTTTTCGGTACAAGCACGCACCACGGTGATTCACATTCTTGTCATCTGCTAGCAGTTTATCTATTTCAGCCCTCAAAATTTCCGTTTTTTTTGCAGGCCTCATGCGGTAAGGTGGACCAGATATTGGGGCATGTGATCCTGTTTCAATTCTATGCTCTGCGTAAGCAATGGGCAGATTGAAAATGTCTTGGTTACCGTGTAGTAGTTCATCGTCTCTTAACATGGTTCCTTCATCAGGCTTCCAGCTGACGGAGCGAACCTCAATATTAGTCGAGCAATCGCTTTTAAAACTTAGAGGATATGATTTGTTGGGCTTATCTGAAAAATATTATAATCGGTCAGTAATACTTATGTCTATACTTGCATCGGACAGAAAAGCTATGCCTAACAATGTCACATCAGCATTGGGTAATGAAACGAAGGTAGTGGGTATTCCTTGAAGTGCAACGTCAACCTTTGTAATGAAAACGATTTCGGTTTTTATCGTACCATCGGCCAGTTTAATACGCATCATCTCCTTATTAAATATTTGTCCTTTTTTCTCTTAAGATATTCGTTAAAGAAATGATATCAACACTCTGCTTTGCAACTGTATCAATAATAGCTGTATCGTTGTAATTCAAAATTTCAATAGATAACATAGGCCTTGGCTTAGGCGATAGCGTAATGAGCATCTGATCAATCGGACTAAAATTCACTGATGAACTAGCGATTGCACAAGAAGGACAATTTGATTTTACATAAGCTGGTTTGCCGCATCCAAAACAATGTATTTGCGAAACAGTCGAATTTTTATTTTCCATAGCATTCTTATCTGCACCTGATGTCGAAGGGTTCTGCCTGAATAGGTTTGCTTTCTAATTAGTATGGCCATATAATTTACAGTAACTGCACTTACTACGTGTTGGTTTCTCTTGTTCTGCCTTATTCTCAACAAATGTCTCATCTACTAATCTACATTATCTCAACAAATGAGAAAATGTTTTTACCTTATCACGAGATACCTCTAATACATTTATACAACAAGACTTAATGCATTAGCCGGTAGCTGTGATAAGATAGCTCTTGCGTTACATATAAACACATCGGTAGTGGTAGTGATATCCTTCCATGTGTCAACAGTGCCCATTACTTCCAAGTAGCAGCAAAGTCAACTAATAGCATGGATAAACCTCGCAAATATTAATATCGGACACCTGTGCACAGTCTTTGTCAGCATCTATAAAGCATTTACGTCACTGTTTTTGAAACGATTAAAACAAGAGGAGCAGGTGGCAAAATTTTCATCTTTCAAATCCCTTCTCGAATCATCAATTTGTTGCAACAATTATTGAAATTGTTCTTTGGTTAAAGTTACCAGTCCAACGATGGATCAACATCGTTGGATCACAGGAGGTGCTCCGTAACCAGTAATTCGGTTTTCGCTCTATTTTTAACCAGCGATACGACAGTTCTCACTGACAGTTTATAAAAATGTCAACAAAACTCTTTATAATGTTCCACGCGGGAAGTTTTACTTCAACACGACAGAATAATACAGAATAGTTTACACGATGTAAAATGCTTTTCCTATCTAGTAACATTAATTAGCCCTATTATTAGCCACCTGCTGGACTGACTAAAGAATGGACATTCGCGCCACAGGCGTGCGCTTAATAGTAGGTACATAAAATAAAATAAATGGTAAGGTGTAATTTATAAAATGTGGTGAAGCACTTTCTGTTTTAACTTTTAACTTATTTGCTTTGTCCGACAATTGTGTTTTTTTCGAACTACCTAACCGCGATGTTATTATTGATTTATACAACAGTCCGTAACAAAAGTCTATATATACGTTCATCCCTGACGGAGAACCGACCACGTTTGCGGACTGCGCCATAACTATGCTCCTGACGCGCAGCGCAAATTCGCTTCTTTACTTATGAATTTAGAATGGACTTGTTATTTTTCAAAAATGCAGAATTAATTTTAAAAAACCAAAGGTGCTGAGGAAGATCATGACTGTACATATATATGTCAGGGAAGTCAAAGGTTATTAAGTAATAAATACTTATTCAAGTTAAGCTTTTAAGTTAACTGGTCACATGGTCGATAATCATTCTGGTTTTCACAACACATATTTCTATTAATTTTGTGAGAGTGTTAATTAAAAAAAGCGGAAAACTATTAGGCGTTGATCTTGAATTATTTGTATATGAAGATGTTACGTGGGTGCTTATAAAATAATACCAAAACCGGGCTGTATTTTAATGATTATATGTGATGCATTTAGTCATAATATAGTTGCCAGTTACCATGCTCCGCAAGAATAGGCCTCCTACAAACCTCCTACTAATCTAACAGCACACCATACTACGAAGCACTGTGGAAAATTACACTACTTAATCAATTATGAGCTGACTAGCAATCAATCTCTGACTTCATATGAAAAAGGAGCTGCCAACCAGCGGTGCGCGTTTATAGTACATCGTAGACAACAGATACCCGGTTGTGCACTTACATTGCTGATCTTGATAGGACGACGTGCTATCAGTAGGGTTTATACGGATACTACTATTACCGAAGTCAGCTTGTGCATTAACGAACAATAGCAATATAACGATTCTCTTCGAGCATACTCTGGCGCAAAGACTCATGATGAATATATTAAAACGTAAAACTCAAGTAGATAGATACAAACAGGATATAATATTTACGAATTCGCACTTTTTCCATAAAAGATACGTCTGCTTTTTGTCGGAGGAATCTATTGGAAACAAATGAGCTTCAATCTTCAACCCCCTCACCGCAGGGGTACCAACTCCGCAATACTAGAGCTTTGGTGATACCTCATTTAAAATCTTACATAATCTTACATATTTATTAACATACATAAAAAGGTTTAAACGATAGATTTCAACATCATTTAACTCCAAAGTAAGACACATTTGGAAGAAAAGGTGTTAAGAAGAATTTTTTTTACAATTTTGGTGAATTTCAGAGGGAGAGGGTCCTGTAATAAGGAGATTTTGTTTTCCAGCGGCCATCCTGTATAAGAAATTGCAATATACATTGTATAATATATAGCATACTATAAATAATCACGAATAAAGTAATTTATATACCCTTTGGAATATTTTTTTTATTTAGTAACATTTTGCTTCGGTTCCAGGTGTAAAACTGGCTCTGTTGTATTCCTTTTGCTCATCTCTAAATGATATTTATATCTTCTCTGGATTGATCTCTCAGCTTGTCTTCGAGCAGCATAATCAATCATATATAGGAAACAATGACTAACCTCTTAAATGTATAATATGTAGGTATGCGTGTGAATGACAGACCGCAATGTTTTAAGTTGTCCTACAACATATGCATTTAACTCCAGTACAAGGATATACCAGACAGTATAAGACAACAGATGATTCTAAATTATTTGTATATCAAAATGTTACGTGGGTGCTTATACATTATAAACCCTCCATTTTTCTCCCCAATCCCTTTCGTGTAGATATTTGAAAGACAATTACATTTTCTGATGTTAACATATAACCCACGCAAAGGTATATAGAGTTCAAGGTGAGACAGCTGAAAACTATTTTTGACTATACTTATATATATTGCAATGCTACAAAATTTACTTTTATATGGCACTAACCTTGAAATACGTTAATGTCAGAATGCGACATTAACGCGCATATGTTTTAAAATACTGGTATGACAGCTCAGTTCGTTTGTTACATCTGATGGATATAACCAGGCAACTTTTCGAAATATAACAATACTATATTTATCGGAATTGATAGGTTTCATTTACAAATATTGATATCTTGACATTGGATATGAATTTAGAATTGTGAAAAACGGTTACTATGTAATAGAACTACAAGAATTTTGACAATATTTAAAAAATTAACTTTATAAATACCTTAAATACTTTATTGCGTGTAAGTGTGTCGTGTTCTAACCCTCCTCTCTCTTCAATCTTGTTTCACCAGTCTTCTCTAACTGCAACCTCCAGTATCTCTCTCCTCTTAACTCTAATCTCCAGTTTCTCTTTCCTCTATTTTTGTGGATCGTGCAATTCACTACTTAATATAGTTTAAATTGATCACCAGTAATCCTCGCCTGATGCGTACAAAATTGTAACTTGACGTTTCTTTTTATTTTCTTTTTTCGTCGTCTAGTAACGCACCTGGTTACTCGCAAGATTTTTACATGTTTTGGTCGTCTTCGTCGACGACTGCTAATTGCATTAATTTGCAGAAATCTTTTAAAAACGTCTTTGTATTGTGTTTGTTATATGTGAGAATGTGTTGTGATTTTACAATGTATTTGAAAAATAAATATTCTTTTACCTATTAACGTTAATTAGTCCCGTTACCTGCCTCTGGCTGAACTTAGTATACCTATACTAAGCGTCCGCGAGTTAGGTTTCGCCGAACGCTAACAATGTTTTTAAAAACTGTTTTATTTAACTTATTACTTTACAATGTTTTACAATATGAATTAATCTTTGATTTTTGGAGGTTGATTTTGATAGCTGTAGTGACGCGTTGTTGGGTCGTCAAAGAGATGGATTCGACTGACCTCCGATGCCTTGTGTGGTGCTGCTTTTATATATCTTTATTGCTGATGTTGCATTATTACAATAGCATAGGTTACGCTAATATAACTCGCGGATCACCGCACTTGTTCTATTAACAATTCGTCATTAGCACATTAAAATTTTTGGGGCATTGAAATTTTTTTATTACTGTCTATTTCAAGTATCTATCAAAGCGTTCGTGTCCAGACTTGTTTATGAGCAGTCAATACGTAACCGTCAACGGTCGGCCGTTCAGCCGAGAATTTGAGACGTGTTGACAGAAGCACTCCTATCTAAAATACATTGTAGCAGTATTCACTCCACTGCTGGACAATGCAGTGAACCGCGAACGCTGGCCGTTGCAACGAAATTCTACTTTTAGTGTGACAGCAACAAAGATGATCGAGAGCAAAGTACGCCCGTCTGTTGCGCAAGGGATAATCATTAATTTTACGGTGCGGGAGGGGGTCCGTTCGGCTGACATTTTGTCAAGATTACGAGAACAGGTTGGTGAAAACATCCTTTCATAAGCACGAGTGTTTTATCGACATAAAACGTTTTTTGAAGGATGAGAGAGAGTTGAAATTGAAATCACACGATCGTCGACCAAGGACGAGTTTAAGTTCAAAGGGCCAGAGAACAGTTAATGCTCTTGGCTCAAGTGAACGTCGCTTACCCGAGCAAAAGTCGAGGACAAACCGTCAAGGATGTTATTTTACTACACGACAATGCCCGCCCCACACAGCAAACCACACGCGCCTGAAATTCGAGGAAATGTCCTGGGAGACCCTTGAACACTCACCATGCAGTCTCGACCTATGACCGTGTGATTTCCATAGGTTTGGACCACTAAAAGCTGCTTTAGGAGGACATCGCTTCAACGATAATGCCGGAGTGGAGGTGTTCATGCGTAATTGGCTCCACACCCGCCCTGTTTCTCTTTACCGTTTAAGGAATTGCCAAATCGGTGGTAAAAATGTGTAAACAAAGGGGGAGACTATGTAGAAGAATAGAGTATTTTTTGTTAATTTTCTTTTTCATAAAAAAATCTAAAACAAAGCAATTCTCGTATAAATTTGAACGCCCCTCGTATATCCTCATGTCACTTTAAATTGTAGTAACTTACAAATTTAATGTTCTATTTGAGTTAATTGAAATGTAAATGCTTTGTTCCGGCGGTTACCTAGTTGTATCTAGTGATTGTAACCAAAGCACCTATTCCTGAGATATTTTTGATTTTAATGCTTGGTAGAATTTTGTCACTTTTGGCACATCATTTGGTCATTTGGACATACGACACTATATGTTGACTATGTTGACAATCTGAACAAATGAGTAATATAACGAGCGACCAAAAAGCGTTCATCATTTAAATTTATGTTTAATCTTGCCCACTAAAATATAGACAACCATTTTTAATAATGGAATTATTAAAAATGTTGCTACTATTCCACCATTATTTTTTAAACAAGTTGCTGGTGATCCCACCATCATGTATCATGTCAATATTTTAACATGTGTTAATATTGTGTTGTCTTCCAAAATACTATAGATCGGCCCCATCTCCGTATGTAGTATGGGATATAATAGCAACTTTTATATCTTACTATTCTTAGTTGCTGTCATTAGCGTTATCTTCACTTCCGATTGCTATGTTGCAACTTACGTATTTACATGTGTCGGCGTCGACAAAATTATCTTTCTATTAGCGTCAACTGTTGTCATCTTTTTCGAGCGTGCACAGGGTAGTATGGATACTTTTCTTGATTTTTAAAAATTTTATAACCTACACATTTAATTACGGTTTTCACTGCATTAATGGAGCCTCTAGGGAGAAAACGGCGTAAGGGAGAAAACTTTAGCCTGAAGGAGAAGTGTATGATTGCAAATGTTTTAAATTATTTAAATAAAACTATGAATGTGGGTGCTGCTGTTAAAGAAGCAAGTAAAGCTCAGAGCGCACAATATATAACATAAAACAGGAGCAACAGACTGGTTCATTACCAAGGGCAAAAAATCCCAAGAAAAGGAAAGGCATACAACTAAATGACCGATTACAAACATATGATGAGAAGACACAAGCACCTATTCGACGTAAAGTGCATAGTTATTTTTATACAAAATATGCTACCTACATTAATGTAATTCTTGTTGCTGTCAGTGCTGATGATGATCTCCTTAACTTCAGCCGAGCAATTTTACATAGATTGTTACACATAATGGGTTTCGAATTTGAAAAAGCAGGACGTAAAAGTATACTCATCGAACGAGACGACATTATTCGGTGGAGGCACAAATACTTACGAGAGATCAAGAAATTTAGAGAAGAAGGTTCAATTTAGTTCTTGCTATTTGACATTTCTGTAACTTTAATTATTTCCGGTCAAACTATAGTTTATATATATAGTTTATATACTGATGAATTATGGGTGAATACAGGGCATGCAGTAAATAATACTACAATTCAAAATAGTCGACAAGCTTTTATTCAAGGATTAAGTACTGGTTTGAAATCCCCAACCGGGTTAGGACCGCGTTTTGTGTTAGTTCCTGCTGGTGATGATAACGGATTTGTTTCTGGTGTTCAATATACAGTTCTCTGCAAGAAAAACATTGCTGAGATGGATTCAGACACATACGAGGATTGGTTTATTAAGAAATTGCTTCCAAATATACCGCAGAAGTCAGTGATTGTTCTTGATAATGCATCCTATCCCTGCAGGAAATTAGAAAGAATTCCAACAGCAGTATGGAGAAAAAACAAATACCAATCACTAACGATATGTTAAGAAGGAACTTGCTGTTTTGCGTGTCACAAATTAAACCGCAGTATGATAAAAGGAGGGTTGACGAACGTGCAAAAGAAAAAGGTCATGAAGTTCTTCGATTACCATCTTACCACTGCGAGTTAAGTCCCATTGAAATGGTACGGGCACAAGTTAAAAACTGTATAAAAATAAATAATACTACATTTAAGGTAAAAGATATAGAATTAATTAATTAATTCGAAGAGCATATAGCACTGTAACAGTTGTTAATTGGCATAATTACATCAAACATGTAAAAAAATATTGAAAAGAAAATGTGGATAGTGGATAATTTGACATTGAAGAATTTATTATTGAGGTAACAGATTCGTCATTATCTGAAGATCAAACTGGTTCATCGATTGACTGAAAGTTGAAACAAGACATATGTGTGTGTAATTGTTATTCCTTTCTTAAATATTATATGGGGATTTGAGTGATTCCAACTATTTTTGTTACAAAAGTGGAAACTATTATTTGTTAAAGGATTACATATTTTACTTTAAAATTAATAAAATGTATAATACCTCAATTCCTAAATAAGTGTTCGAAATGTAAATTACGTTAATGTTGAGTAATAATAAATAAAATTATGGGCTTTTTTTACTGATTCTTCAATAATTTTTTTAAAAAATATTTTATCGTTTTCTTCAAAATATGCATTTTAACTGTTATAAACCCAAATAATGGAACCGGAAGTACTAATATACAGCTGATTCGACGATTTGGCAACCGTGTATCGAATTCTCATAAGCTCTGTACTGCATTTGGAGGTTGAGACGATCTATACTACGCAAATTTACAAATCGATAAGTTCAGAAGTGCGTTAAAATTGCACTAGAAAATCGGGTTGCATATATACATACCTATGTACATACAACAACTTAATATAAAGCTTTTTATAAACTGGCGCAATTTCACGCTTTTGTGCGTTTGTTTTACTGACAAAATATTACAAAAAAAGCAGACTAATAAGTGTTGAAATGAGGCTTCTAAGGAAAATTGAAGGAAAAACAAGAAGATTTAGAAGAAACTGGAAGGATGAAGCCCAAGCAGCTGCGGAGAGTTGAGGAGTAAAATGGGAGGAAGTGAAACATAAAACAGAGGATAGGAAACAATGGAGGAAGATATGGAAGAAAGACCTTACACACCCAAAGCCAACTCCAACATATCTTACATCGGAAGATAGAAAAGCTCAGGATTAAGTAGGTGTATAGCAATAAAAAGACCATTATTGAAAGACACATCACACAATAAAAACTGTTATTATTTGGGGATCAGCAAACGGTTTTTATTTCTTTTCCACCTATATATTTCACAAGATGAAATTGTTAACCTTAAATGTTTAGCGGACAATGCTCATCGTAAAGAATAGCTAGACATAGACGAAAGAAAAATAAAGAATAATCATACCCAACTCACTTGTATCATAATTACTCTCTCATGTGAAAATAAAACGTTAATGTTTAAGGTAGCCGTTTTATTTTGTCGTCTATTCATTTTATTATTTTAACCTTGATTTAACGTTACACAACATGACCTACCTTAATGTGGATACGTAATGAAAACAAATAAATATTTGTCTGGGTTCCTGTCTCGCTGTGGTAATTATTAATAATTATACAGTTGTGAATAGAGATTACGTTCGTGGCAATGAATTTGATTAGCACGCTTTTGAGAGCGAGTTTGGAAGGTTTAAATATTTGTATATAATGCATATGCATTAGGCTAGGGACAGAGGCGTGCTTTTCTTTATTACAAGTCAGTGTTTAATATTATCATCAAATATAATTGAAGGTAGTATATATATATAGTTCCCATTTCGTTTCTGCTATGTAATTTGCTGTTAGTAAAACGTTTAAAATTTGTGATTCTCATTTTAATTTTAATTTAAGTTGTAGATATATATTGTTGATATTTACCTGTGAGATGGCGTATGTATTCAGTGTGATTTTAAATGCCTGAGTATTTTTCATTATTAGTTTTCGTGTACCGACTAAAATATAACAAAATATTTGTTCCTGTTATCATATACGACTCGTTAACATTTATTTTTTGTATTTTGTCTTGGTATTCTTATTTTTATTCTTATCGAAGTCGCGTTTATTTCGAAACCAGAACTGTTGTCACCTCAAATAGATGAGTTTGTTAGTGCGTTTCATTAAAATGCCGCTCACGGCCTAACAAGAGGCTTTTATTTTAAAAGCACATTTTCGCAGTGGCATTAGAAGAGGAAATGGTGAGTGATCGCATTTACTGCAGTCATGTAAGAAACAATGTAATGAAGTTTCCAGATGACATTGTAACCTATAAGGGTAAGGTCAGAGCGGATCCGTATTCGGCTGTATTTTGTGCACTGCCGTATAGGGATAAAAAACAGAATGTTAATTCGGCCACAGTAGAACCACACTACACTGCCGTATACGACCGTGTTTTACCGATCACCGATTGTAAACAAATATATTTGCTTTTTTTCGATCGTATTTCCCAGTATTTTGTAGTAATGGAGAAGAAAAGTAATGACGGCTATTTGTCCTTCTTGGAAACCTACGCAGTGCCGTCAACAGCTTAAAATGATTAAAATAACCACAGTTTTAATCATTTTGCGCTGTTAGCCACATTGTATAGGTTTCCAAAGAAAGAACCTATTAATTTTCGGCAAATCACAAGTACCTATATATTGTAATAAAACATGTATCAGCGGAAAACTACTTTTTTCCATCCCAAACAGGCACAATAAAGAAATGAAATTTATTCACATTATACCAAGCGGCCATACACGCGTTGCTATTGGTCATGATGTTAAAGAGTATGATGCGTGTACTACGTCCATGTGACAATTCTGAATAATTAGGTTGACTTATGGTAACTTATGATAACACTGGTTAACAAGTTTTTTATCCCAAGCACAAAAATGCCTGATTCCCAAATACTTTTGCATACTGAAATTAATTATGTTTTCAGAACTTCTCCATCACCCTTAGTTTTTATGTTCCAGGATAGTCGCTTATTAACCTAAAATATGCATGCATAGATATGTAGTATAAGAGAACATGTCTTGACGTTATTTCAGTTGTCGGCTAGAGTTCGGAACTGATCAACTAGCATGTAATGGTTAATGTTTGAACATGTCTTGACGTGCTGAGACCCGCGTTTCCTATTCCTAGGTAGCATCTCTTGTTATTTCAGTTGTCGGCTAGAGCTCGGTGAATGACGATATACCCTGACGTTCTTAACGTTTTAACGTGTTGCGTTCAATCTATTGTAGTGAAACCGTGAACATTTGATCACCTGTAAAAATGCCAAGGAAATGTGTAAACCATCCGAACTCTTTTTGCTACATTTGCGACGAATTGACATTTAAATATCAAAAACGGCCATTCACACCTCTCCTAAAAAGTGCTATGAGCAGTATTTTAAGTGTAAAGTGATGAGGTGATGAGGACCGAAGCTGGGCTACCCATATTTTCTGTGTTACGTGTGTCAGACTTCTTACAGCGTGGGCAAAAGATAAACGATATATGCCTTTTGCTATTCCTATGATCTGGAGGGAACCATCAGATCATATTACCGATTGTTATTTCTGTCTTACAAATATAAGTGGTATGACTTCTAAATCCAAACTTACTGTAAAATATCCCAATATTCCATCTGAACTGAGATCAGTACCCCACAACCCGGAATTACCTGTGCCTAAACCTCCACAAAACATGACACTAAGCGACGATGAAAGTGCTATTGACGAAGTAAACGCAGAGAGTTTTGCAAGCGACAACATGGATTTGGATCCAACAATTCAACTATGATTCGTCTTGTTGTGTGCCGCATCTTCTAAGTCAAGGAGACCTCAACGACCTCATCCGCGATTTAAAGTTGTCTAAGAAGCAAGCCGAACTTCTAGATTCCAGATTAAAAGACTGGAATCTTCTTCAGAGTGGAACAAAAGTTGCTCTTTTTCGTAATCGCCATGCAGAATTTGAAAATTTCTTCTCTATAGAAGGAGGGACTTGTATTTTGTAATGACGTCCGTTCTGTTATGAAGATGCTGAGTCATGAATATAATACAGATGATTGGCGTTTGTTCATTGACTCTTCCAAATTAAGCTTGAAAGCGGTACTCCTCTACAATGGAAATAAGTTCCCTCCTGTTCCTTTGGCTCATGCAAGTGATTTGAAAGAATGTTATGACAACAGGAGGCTTCTTTTGGAAAAAATAAGTATAACGGCTTTAAGTGGAATATTTGTGGCGATTTGAAAGTTGTTCCACTTTTGCTCGGCATGCAACTCGGTTACACAAGGTATTGTTGTTTCCACTGTGAATGGGACAGTTGGGATAGGTAAAATCGTTATAAAAAGAAAGAGTGGCTTCATCAACTTCAATGACACCAGAAAATAAGAACGTCATTAGTACCCCACTTGTTAATCTTCAAAAAAGTTATTTGCCCCCTTTGCACACTAAGCTTGGGTTGAAAAACTTTGTCAAAGGTATGGATAATACTAACAGTGGATTTGCATATTTGAGTAGTAAGTTCCTTAAGGTCAGTGATGCTAAGGTAAAGGAAGGTATTTTTGTGGGACCCTAGATCAGACAGCTACTTCGAGATGAAAAATTTGTTGAGGCGCTAAATGGAATTGAAAAAGCAGCATGGTTGTGTTTTAAGGAGATTTGCGACGGCTTCTTGGGAAATCGTAAAGCCGAAAACGACGTAGAGATCGTTAATAATCTACTGGCCTCATATAAAGCCATGGGTTGCAACATAACTCTAGAAATACACTTTCTTGACTCCGACTTGGCCTTGGAGCAGTCCAAAATACCTTGGAGCAGTGAGTGACGAGCATGGCGAAAGATTTCACCAGGACATTCTACGCATGGAGAAGAGATACCAAGGCAAATGGAGCCCTGCTATGTTGGCAGGCTGGACGCTGAAGAGAGATGTTTCTAATGCAAAGTACAGCTGAAAGTCATATATCAACACATTTTCCAAGCAAATATATCACTTTCTACGTCATATCTTCATGATTTATACATATATTATAATATATGCTTTTACAAAATTTCATTGCTTTGCCCCTCTGAAACCCTGCCTAATTGAAAAATTCTGAAAACAGATATGAAATAAGTGTAAAATGTACTACCAAGTTCATCCACTTTACCTCTTGGGACAAAATAAATCTGAGATTTTGTTGACCAGTGTAATCTTTATGAATTCTTAAGCCTATTCTTTTGGTTTCTAGCACTTCAGCTTTAGTGGGTTTTGAATTAGGAGAGACACTTGGTGGTCTAATTAATTTACAATTTTTAGCAACAAGTAAATGTTGTATGTGTTTAAACCATTTGCCATAATAGACACATTTAGTGGTAAAATATTTAAAAAGCCACTATTCTCTACAATTGTAACATCAGATGTATGTAAGTCCACCAAAACTGTAGAACTGAAATCTATGATGCCATCAGGAGTACAAGAAATTAAATATTTTACAGTATTACATTTCTGATACTCTGACCATGTCAAAGATTGTTGAACAGCATCTGAAGCCTTCTCAGTTTCAATTTCTAAACAATCTATAATGCATAAAACATTTCTGTATTAAGCTCGCTATGCTAGTGGTAAATTTCACTTCATTGTATCAGTACTAGGTGAAGGTGAGGACATTTCTAAAATATTTACCAATAAGTGGCAATCAGTTTGTAAATATTTTTGAAGAGTAACTCTCACTTATACCAAAATCATCTCCAAGTAAAATAAATGATTGTCCTGTTCTTATATTTTTTAAAGTAAATAAATACTTACATGCACATTTGGTAACTTACAGTACTTTTGAAGTAACTGTAAAGTATAAAATGCATAATCAGGTAAACCCAAGTAAATCCTAGATCTTTTTTTTGAATTTTCATAATACTACACTTCAATGGCAAGCTATTAAAGTACTGATTTGTTTCTTCCTGCAGTGTTCCATGACAGTCATACTCTATGACGTCAGCCGACTTGGCAAGCTCTAGAGGTCATTTGAAATGCTTTTGAAACGCGGGAAACTTTAATCATTTTTTGCTAAGATATTATTGGTTTTTAAGGAATAATACTTGGGGAATACTCTTTTTAGGCAGAACAAAACGATATCATTTATAAAAACTGGAAAGTTCCCAATTGATAGGACGTTGTTGATAATCGAAAGAAGACCTCAGAAACGAATACGAAAGTTAGCTGTGCTAACTGGTATATGCACATCGTTTGTTTTCGCTTTCAGTTGTAGAATATTATATGTGATTTTAGATTTGTCACATAATTCCACCAGAAATCTCTGACAAAGAAACTGCATTGCACCTCTGCGTTACGCAGCAATTATTAAATATTCACTATGCAATATTGTCGTTGGTTCAGTGAAATATTAAATCATGACATTCTTCATGTAACGTTGATGTCAGATGAACCGTGGTTCCATTTGTCAACTACAGAAAACTACAGCACATGGCCAACGAATAATTGACATAATTTTGTAGAAACCATTATAATTGTAGTTTGGGTTGCAATGTTAAGGAGTCGGATAATTGGCCCAATACTTTTTTAATAACACCATCACAAACCAAACATATCCCACTCAAATATTACATTGTGGAGGAGTTAGGCGACGATGAATTACAGGTGGGGTGCTTTCAACAACATGGTACACCGCATCATGGCGCTAATGACACTTAGAGTTTTCTTCGTCAGTTTTTCGATGGAAGAGTGATTAGTAAGGATCTTTAGCCATTACATCCCTCTGAACTCACGCCCTTGGGCTTCTATCTCTTCGGTTACTTAAAAACATTTTTTTAGAAATCGTCGTCACGCTTCTTCTGCTAAAGTCAAAGAAAGAGCTAATTAGTGTTGAGGATCCAATACTGGGCATTTTGGACACCTATTGCGGAGTGATATTTAAAAAATTGAGGCTGATACACTCACCGTGTAACCGAAAAACAATTCTCTTTCTCTAAAATATTTTTTTATGATGTTTCGTAACTGTGTATTTAGGATAAGTTTCAGAATCGTTTTTCTGTACATTTTAGGCAAACATCTGCTGGTGCATGCATAAAATTTTTCCTTGAACTAAGTAATAAACCGATTTACATTTATTATCAAAAAATTCCGACAGTACGAAGACGTCATCACCTTACCTGCACCGGGTAACAATATCCTCGATCAGGTAGACAAACAA
>JARFOC010000735.1:165247-191227 GCA_031763485.1 Osmoderma eremita | reverse complement strand
TACGAAGGAAGATAATGTTAGACGTCGCACTCTGGGAGATTTGCACCACACAGAACACCACTTGAATAACACTGTGATGAATAAATGTATAATTTATCCCTTTTTATTGCTTCGTACTGTTTTTCACTGCGACTTAAATATATCAGTAATGTTTTATTGTATGTCTACTGTGTAATATGCTTCACACTTCTTACTGTTTTTTTTTAGATATTAGGAATGTTTGTTTGGAGGTAGATTTTTATTGCGAAAAAGGATGTTCTATTCAAGGTAATGTTATTTTCCTATATCTGGGCACGAAACATTTGTTTATTTCTCTGGTTCCACCAAGATATACAAATATCACCAATTTTCACACTTAACCTTACTTACAAAGGACGATCCGGAAGAAATTCAAAAATGATGAAACTGTGGAAACATGGAGATCACATATATGTAGGTATGTGCTACGCATTTTTTCTGCGGAAAAGCGCTCTAAGTGGATGAAATCAATTTTGAAAATGGGAAATCTTCCATTCTCTCGGTGGGTATAACTCGCTAACGATAAGAGGTAGGGAAAAAGTTTTAAGACAAAAATTGTTTGTCTTAAAACAATAAACCGGTCCATCCTCTTACCGTTAGTGAGTTATGCACAGGCAGAATAGAAAATTTCCCATTTTCAAAAATTCTTTTTATTCAATCAGAGTGTTTTTCCACAGAAAGAAAAATTTGCTTAGTACATATCTATATGTTATTCGCATGTTCCCAATGTTCCATTATTTTTTGAATTTTCGAGTTCGCGATCGTCCCTTGTTAGCGAGAACAAATACAAAGCACATACATAAGTGCTTACTATACTTATTATAATAATCAAACCATTCTTGCTTCAGAAAGAGCCTGATTGTACATTCTTATTACACAAATTGAACTTACACAATTTAAAAGTACAGAACTACTACATAAAATTGCTAAACAAGGAGTAAAATATCGCAGCGGTGATATAGAGAAATCGGTTTTTGTACGGTTTCTAACATTTTCACAGCAAATTGCAACTTGTCTAACATTACTCTCCATTGTTTATTGAATCTGATGCGCCTCATTACTTGTCCGCTGACGTATACACACATATTTCTTTGCGAAGAATTGAAACGCCTGGGGTACGAATTCACAGCGATTCACATGCATACGTTTATCTCGAGGAAATGGAACTCTATCCTCTGTGTAGGACTGATAAATTGCTCGCGCTAGTGCTAAGTATCTTGGGAAAATAAAAAGTGGGCAGTATATATCTTGTATCATGAAGTATATAATTTAAATTCAAGTGCTAGCATACTTGTCTTACGCCTCGTAGTACAGTAAAACTTCAACATCCATATAGAATTTATGATAAGATTTTATATAACTGTTTAAAGAAATAATAACAATCTTTCATATCAGCATACACACACGTAGGTATTTGAGATAAAACATATTCTAAACATACATACAAACGATAATAATGAGAGAAAAGTACAGGAATAGGTTTGAAGTAAACTGTTTTCATATTATACATCTTACTTTCGGGCGGTCAAAACCCAGCCTGACCGCAAAATGAGCTTTTGCTTCGGCTGCGGTTACTCGTTTTTTCGTTTATGTTGTTCTCTAATTTAATAAAGGGGATTCAAACAATAACAGTTTTTACACTAACGATATCTTGAGATTTCTCTCAATTATTTCTCTTCATTATTACCTGCTTCCAAAATTTCTTGAAAGGGTATTGGGGAATTGGTATTAACTTTGTTGAGCTTTCGTTGATTAATTTGACACATCATACCTTCTGGCCTAACAATACAACACATTTAAGTTTGTTGGATTTAAAAAATTTTGCTGTTACTTCCAGTTGCAAAAACTAATGTTTTCATAATTATAAAAACTCCAATACCCCAAAATTAAACTTACTAAAAACAGTGGGAGCCTAAAAATACACTAAATTACGAACGAATAATTACAATTAAAATCATCGATTTAGAATTTTTAATGTTTTGGTGGTAACATATATATACATAATGTTCAGAGATTTTATTTATGGAATACACTAATGTGCCTGACGAATACCGACAATGGAAGTGCATGTATATATCGCGGAAGGGAAACTAAACGGTTCATTTCTCCGATTTCGAAAAGTTATAAAAATTTTATATCGGAATTATTGCGGAAAGGTTTTTATCAGGCTTTAGCGATCTTTCGTACATTAAACTGCCAGAACTTTTACGAAAATTATGTGGTTGCATATCGAGATTTTTATAATTATGGGCGGACTTTTGTCGCGATATGAAACCGTGTTTTACACTTTTTATGATCTTTCACACCGAAATGTACTATAATTTTAAAGGATAGTTATACTACTGTGTATACGGTGCAAGTTATACAGTGAGCACGTAAAGGTTGGAATAAATTTATTTTAAACTCAGGTGTTTTATTTTGAAAAAACGCTCGGACCCGTCGTTTTTCTGATGATTATTTGATGTATTTCATGTTGGCCCAAAAACATGATATAACATCTCACTTATTTTTTTTTTATGGAAACACCTTTTTTTTATTTAGTTTTTAACCCTTATAGCTTTATAGACGTGATTCTCACTAGGTTGTAGCTAATTTCGGCAAATGTGCGAAACGTTTTCGGTATTAAAAGAATAAGATTTTTGTTAGAAATTATTTATTTTTTGAAGGAGTATTACAAATACAAGTTTCAAAATATTATTTATAATGTATGTTATTGTTTTAAACAATCTCCAACGTGAAGGAATGGTTTCCTGTTGCAGGTTTCACAGAAGTATACTGTCGTTTTTCTTCCTCCAGGCAACTTACGATTGGAACATACCAAACAGTCATTATGTTTTCCGTTTGGATCAATTTGTAAAATATGTAATTTCCCGTCTAACCTGATCTGGGGGATAATTCTTTATTTGCAATTTGGTCGTTCGCAAATAAGTTTGTTTGAGTTACAATTTCATTTGTGAGTTCGTCAGTAAAAAAAATTTTGAAATAATTTATAGGTTCCAGAACATATCCAAAATATTGGCGATTAGTATTTGTAAAAGGAATCCTACTTGGGAGACCATCATCATCACTCTCGATTTCAATCCAATCATCGTCTGGATTTTCATCATTTTCTATTTCTACATAACTTTCTTCTTCACATGAAGATTTTATAGATATAACTTTTCTTTTCTTGGGATGTATGTACATGTAACTGCTAGCCTTATCACTACACTCAAAATCACTTTGAGAACAGTTTTCAAAATATTCACTGCCACTATCATCACTATCGAAATTTTCTTTATTCATTTTTGGGCTCAACATATTTAAAATTAAGTACAAAAAGCAGAAAGATATCACTGGAGATGTTAATTGATTCGTTGCTGATGCTGAATTAACAAGGCATCGAGCCCGCATTTCACATAGAGCAAGTTGCGTCTTGTCACCTCTCACGTGACGTACGACTGTAGCGACAAAGTGCTGTTGTCACGTGAGAGGTGACTTACGACCGATAAGTGTTAAATTCTACGTCAAATTCTGAACGTATTTTATGTATCATACATGAATTCAACTGTTTCCGAAAAAAATTGTAGAGGCCTAAAAAATTGAACTAAACTTAAACACTTAAATTATGCAAATAAACATTTGAATTGAGTCATACTGTTGACAATGACAGTTGACTCATATCTTAAGTGACTTTGTCTTAGCAAAACTTATTACTACTGATGATGATTGGTTATGGGGGCAGGATGCGCACCCAAACGAAAGCTTGCGAAATGTTTAATGCCAAGTCTCCTCACAGAGAGCCAATATGTCAATCTACTGTCAGCAAGATAGAAAAGAAATATCGTGATTTAGGTCACGTCATGGATAATTATACGAAAGATCGGTTTACGGTATCGGAAGATAAACAGCTAAATGTAACTGTGTAACTGTTTAACTGTTCAAGAAGACCATCGAGCCACCAAACAAGTACTACTTTGAAAAATCAGATCTGCCCGACATTCGTCCTAAAGTATTTAAAGGAAAATAAATGGCATCCTTACAAAGTCCAGTTGATTCATGAACTAAATGAAGATGACCACAACATACCGACTTGAATTTTGCGAGATACTCATGAATTTGTGCAATAACTATCCACAGTTTTCAAAACGATTTTTATTTTCGGACAAGGCAACGTTTTGTCTCAATGGAGCAAATAAGCAAAAGTGTCGAGATTGGAATCCTGAAAATCCCCGCTAGATAATGGATGTCATACCCAGTATGCTTGGGTATAGGCCGGCATTGTTGAAAACAAGATTTTGGGGCCCTTTTTCTTTAATGGGAACTTAAACGGCGACAGATATTTAGAATTTTTAGAAGATGACCTAGTACCATGCCTTACCACTTTATATCCCGATCCAAATGATCCTGACACACCGAACGACTTTTTATGGTATCAGCAAGATGGGGCTCCGGCCTGTGCGTGAGTACCTCAATACGGCTTTCCCTGAACGAGGGATTGGTCGACGGGGTCCAATTGAGTGGCCGGCCAGATCTCCTGACTTGACCCCTTTAGATTATTTTCTGTGGAGTTACCTTAAGTGTAAGGTCTATGTTAACCGACCAAACAACATCGAAGACTAAAAGAGTAGAATAAGAGACGAAATAAGTTTGATAGAACCTAACGTAGTTTGTAACGTTTTGCACGCATTCCGGTATCCTCTGAGATAGTAGTTGGTGGAGGTCATTTCCAACATTTGATAAACAAATTTTTACTTTTTATTGCATTTTACTACTTTGTCTAAATAAATAATAATATGTTCATTTTTCAAGTTACAGTGTATTCGTCTCGAAAACAGTTGAATTCAGGTATAGGACATGATGATTCATAAAATATGTTCAAAATTTGACGTAGAATTTAAAAATGAAATCAAAGAAAGGTGTTTCTATTAAAACAAAAGTGAGCTGTCACAACTTCTTTTTGGGCAGTCAGTATACATGAATTAATCATCAGAAAAATGGCAACCAAAATCAAAAATCGACACGTCCGAGCGTTTCATTGAGAAAAAGAACACCTGAATTTTAAATGAATTTACTCCAACTTTTACGTACTCACTGTATATGGCTATATGGCATCATTTAATACCATTTTCACACGTATTACAAATAATAGAAACAATAGGTTGCTATCTGATATACCTACATTGTGATTGCGCTGACTATTTGTTTTCAGGACTAATTTACATTCCGACTAAGTTCGCCCCGGAGTGTTATGCGGATGTTTATCAAACGTTGCCATGTTTTCCAAAAAGAACACGTTCTGTGTTCCCCTTCCCTTCGCAATTTTATTCCTTAAATTGAATCTTTTGAACCGCCCGAAGCGTTGTTATTATTCCATCACAGACGCCGCCGATCTCGATAGCAGATTGAAATGTTTGCGCAGCCAAGAAATTCTTACTTTGGCACCCAAGTATATATAATACGGTTGGCGGCAATGCATTCCCGTCTTTCGTCGGAGTAAAATAGGTGTTTTGCTTTCAACCACTAAGGAGGGAATTAGCTTTCGCATTCTTTAATAGTACAGTGCGTCCATCATCCATATGGTGTATACTTCGCATTGCATCATTTATACATTGTAAGTTATCTCTTAGCGCACTTGTATGTATGTTTATTATTATTAGACAATATAAATAATGTCGAAATGAAATAGGCTTATATAATATGCAAAGCTATAATAATTTTTGTTTTGTATAATTCACCATGTCGACCTTAAGAGATTCCTGTCAGAATTGCTGTTCCTACAAACAAATTTACCGTGCTTTGGGATGATAAGACTAAAGATATTATGTAAAGTTATATAGGATTTGAGCATATGTTATGACGAAACTAGCCTTGTAACGCTAATAACTCCACTATGTTTCAAGGAATCAGCAAAGGTTAGAAATTGACATTGAATTAATTTGTTTCTTTATTAGCCAATATTTTCAACACTGATCGTGTCTTCATCAGGGCTTCACTAAAATAAAAGAACAATACATAGCAATCAGTCATTGGAATTGATAAAAGAAATGATGAAAGAGTAAAAAACACAAACACTTACAATGTTTAATTATAAAATCCTTACGTTAACTAAGTCAAGGAACATAATTCTTCTCGTAAGTTCACAGAGGAATAAGTAAAATTGTTTTAAATACATGTTAAAAAAACTTTTAAAAAGAGAGATGGTACAATAGTAAAAAACCCAGGGAGAAATACATTAAGCCAAACAAATACGTAAATATTCAAAACACGTATACGTACATTGTCCTTCAAAAGTGACACGGAACAGTAAACGAGACAAAAAGGAAAATTGATCACCAAATAAGTGAAAAAATGTCACTTAATCCCTCCGTATCTCTTGAAATTAGTGGAATTCGGATTACTATTAATGAACCACCTCTCCATGAATAGATTAGGTTCGACTTCCAAAATCTCTGTGTCATCGAAATAAACATACTGTAAACCTAATATTTCATCTGCATTCAGACCAGTACCTCACAGTCCGAAATTAAAACATGACACTAAGCGACGATGAAAGTGCTGATGATACCAAGGCAAATGGAGCTCTGCTATGTTGGCAGCCTATTGCTGAACGAGAGATGTTTCTGATGCAAAGTACAGCCGAAAGTCATATATCAGCACATTTTCCAAGTAAATACGTCATTTTTCATGATATATACTTTCACAAAACTTCATTAATTTGTCACCCTGAAATCCTGCCTGATAGAAAAATTCTGAAAATAGATTGAAATCAGTGTAAAAAGTACTACCAAGTTCACCCACTTTATGTCGTGGGACAAAATAAATCCGAAATTTTGTTGACCAGTGTTGTTATAATCGAGACTGCCCGATAATTCACCTTAAATCACTTCCGTACTAGAATTACCATTGGATGGCTTGCACCAAAACGTTCACATAAAGAATACAGATCTTTATCAGTTACTCAAATGTTTCACTTTTTCC
Source organism: Osmoderma eremita (assembly GCA_031763485.1). Lineage (NCBI taxonomy): Eukaryota > Metazoa > Arthropoda > Insecta > Coleoptera > Scarabaeidae > Osmoderma > Osmoderma eremita. Next base: position 184,249 of record JARFOC010000735.1, on the reverse strand, counting down.
TTATTTGTTCTGTAAGTTACACTTACATTAAAGAATTATATACCTTGTTTCTAATCCTAGTGGGATTTTTACACACGACTAAATAATTATTCAATTACTTTTTTTGAATTCTTTCTTATAAGATTACTTTGTTATTTTCAGAAAAAAAGTTCTTCGTCAGAATCATAAAAAAAGGGTTATAAATAATTTTGTCAGCTCATTTTATAGCCTACATCCAGGCATTTAATTTTCCGTTTCAATTATTAAAGTCGGCGTATAAATAAAGACGCTACAGACTCGTTTTTTTTACAGCCTCCTGTATAACAAATAAATATGGACATGACAGTATCGGCTTGAAAATACATGCACGTATAATGAATGTATGGTCAAAGAGATATTTCTGTTTCTAGTTTCTAGCCCATTTTATATATGTATGTAACTGCGTTTCTGTATATATAACTGACGTTCGGTATATGTTTACACTATACACACTGGTTTTATTTATCACAGTCGGCTATTTCATTTTACATCAACATTCCATACGAATAAATGCTATAGTATATTTACTTCACTCACTATCCACTGGCGAGTGGATAGTGAGAGAATTTTTCTGGTGAGTCCGGTACTCTCTCGAGTCACCATTCCCCGCTGCGAAAGAATTAAGGGTGCTGTACCCTTTACGGCAAGGGAGTGAAGTAGCAACGCCATTGAACACTTTCTTCATAACACAAAAACGCATACCTACGCTCCGAGACATGACAAGTCAGAAATGACTTATGGCCAAGTTGGGTACACCACAGAAAAAAGAATCACGCGTAGTGGATACTATATGTATAAATAGATAAAATATAAGCAAGAGGGGAAATATTCTTGATATCACACGTAAATGTTCGGTGTAGCATCATTCGAATGATAGTTCGATTATTCAAAGAACTCGAGTAGCAAGTATTTGATTATTGTATTTTTTTTAGATATTATACATATATACCTATATGGATATTTTGAGAGTTGTTACTTCATGCTTTAACTACTTGATTTTGTAAGAAATGTTTTATCACTTTGTATGTTATGCAGGCAATAAATAATTATTTACGGTAACACTTATGTTAAAGAATCATTAACTGAAGTGATTTTAATGGTAAATTAGTAGCGTATTAAATCAAGTGTTTTACATTCATACATAAAATTAATTAATTACAACTTTACACAACAACTATCTATTATGCAAAATATCTTATACAAACGAATGAAGTTAGCTACAGTAGCTACAGAATAAATAATGCCATAACTCTTATTTTAAAATGATGATCATATAACATAAATATTCAGATTTATGATTTTATCACTCAACCTTTACTGGAAAAATAACAAATAGATATACGATTAAAAAGGCAAGGAATAAATCACTAATCACACAAGATCTTTTGAACAAATAGTAAAACAAAAATACATGTTGTAGTATGCTTCTTTTCCCGTTAGCCTAAAGAAGATTTTGTATTGGTTATTATATACCACATATGTATGTGTATATTACTTTACTTCTTTAATTCCTTACAACTCCTCCCAACAAAGTTCACGATGCTGTTTTATGCTCTTGGCCATTTATAAATTTAAAAGTCATGACATGAGAAAGAGATACTTTTATTTGCAGCGAAACCAAATACAATGGCCATCCGTATCATCTTATACATTCAATAAAAGACTTCGTATATGATCATAGAGTGTATAATTGATGACTTCCCAGAATGTCACATGTATCAATGGGTGGCTTACCTGTGTGGGCGGTTATTTATTGGATTACCGACCGGAGCTTACATAGCTTTGCTTTTTATTACTCTTATTTTACAGGAGTGTCATTCCAGTTTAACAGTAGGCATAATTTAGTTTAACGTATATGTACCTGTCTAAACGGAAAAGTTGTGCGGTGAACTATGCGCTTGTCAGTGTTATCGTCGTCCTCTTTCGAATTAGATATCTTTTGTTGATACGACAGTCGTGCATATCTCGAATCGTGTATAGAGATCGCTTAAAAATGTATAAACATACACATACCTAAAACTTCTCTAAAGTTTCAAACATTTACATATTTATGAATCGTTCATATTTTTAGTGTTTTCACGTGCCCTGATCCAGGGTACCATTCCTTTCGAAAAGAAAGTATCATCTTTAAGCTATTATCTCGCTTTTCCAGATATCTAGAGTAACCAATTGAATTCTAGAATTTTCGGAACAAATTTCATAATCTGTTTTCACTTTTCTGATTCAAGTACTTACGAGGGACACGTCGAAAATTTATTAGTCGTGCAAACTAAATTCTTTTAGCCTGCGAAAATATTTTACCTGGAGAGCAATATGTGTTTATTTCCTGAAACTACTTCTTAAATCGCTGGACAAACAGTTTTTCCTAGAACCTAGATTGTAGAGTCAGTGCATCGCAGATTAAACACCGAAGTAGAAATCTATATCGTTTGCAGTCCTGTGAACCGGTATATTACACTGGTTAACAGGGTTTTTGTCCCAAGCACAAAAATGCCTGATCCCCATATACTTTTTCAAAGTGAAATCAATTATGTTTGAATTAATTTCTCCATCACCCTTACTTTTTATGTTCCAGGACATGTCTTGACGTTATTTTAAGTTGTCGGATAGAGCTCGGAACTGATCAAGCAGCATGCAATAGTTAAGGTTTGAATATGTCTTGACATGTTAAGACCCGCATTTCCCATTTCTAGATAGCATCTCTTGTTATTTCAGTTGGCGGCTAGAGCTCAATGAATGAACATATACGCTGACGTTGTTAACATTTTAAAGAGTGTTGCGTTGTGGTGCGTTCAAGTGAAGCCGCGAACATTTGATTACCTGTAAAAATGCCTAGGAAATGTGTAAACCACCCGAACTCTTTTTGCTACATTTGCGGCAAATTGACCTTTAAATATCAAAAACGGTATTTCATACCTCTCCTTAAAAGGCGCTATGAGCAGTATTTCAAGTGTAAAGTAGGTGATGAAGACAAAACCTGGGCTCCCCATATTTGCTGTGTTACGTGTTTCGGACTTCTTACAGCGTGGGCAAAAGGTAAACGACATATGCCTTTTACTATTCCGATGATTTGGAGGCAACCATCAAATCATATTACCGATTGCTATTTTTGTCTAACAAATATAACTGGTATGACTTATAAATCCAAACATACTGTAAAGTATTCTAATATTCCATCTGCACTGAGACCAGTACCTCACAGTCCAGAATTACCTGCGCTTAAACCCCCACAAAACATGACATTAAACGACGATAAACGTACTGATAATACCAATGCAAATAGAGTCCTATGTTGGCAGATTATTGCTGGAAGCTGAAGAGAGATGTTTCTGATGCAAAGTACAGCCGAAAGTCATATATCAGCACGTTTTCCTAGTAAATATATCACTTTGTACGTCATTTTTTCTTTTACTTCTACAAAATTTCATTGCTCTGTCACTCTGAAACCCTGCCTGATAGAAAACTTCTGAAAACAGATATTAAATAAGTGTAAAAAGTACTATCAAGTTCACCCGCTTTATCTCCTGGGACAAAATAAATCTGAAATTTCAAACAAAATTTGATCGAACTAAGATCCATTTGGAACTGTTGGAAACCAACAAGCAAACAAGTTTGACGGCATCAATTACTACGAACTATTCTTTGATTTTGAAATAGAATTTCTACCACATGATCCACGCCACCATTTTTTTGATGATGCTTTCCTGCAATAATACTTCATAGTTTGTTGCCGGTGAGCACTCATAGACTGGCCTTCTTCTTTTTTAAATGAATAATCATAATAGTGTATTCCGGATTTGTTTTCTATGAAAATATAAGAACCTAGTTCTGACTGTTGTGGTGAATGGTTTCGCTGTTTGCTTAACAAATATTATATTGATCAACCTCTCGTAATCAAACTCGAAGGTCATCCACAATCTCTCACTTTTCTGTATATTTCTTTTTAATTGTGGGAACTTTTCTTAATTTATAATACGATCAAACATTTGTTTTGTTGTTAAAGTTCTTTGGGGGAAGGATTTGACGGTACGAGTGACTTTACAATTAAATACTTATTTTAGGATTATCAACATTTCCATCCAGTTCTATACATCTAGCATTCGAATGGCTCTGGTATAAATTATGTTTGTTCGCAGTTTTCAAATCTTCCGAATTCCTTTTCTTTTGGGATATCTTCTTTCCTGCAATATTATTTATCTGTATTAAACTTCCTTTGACCGATTCATTGATAACTGTAAACTTTTGTACAATACAAAATCACAATATCCCTTCTTATTGCTATACAAGAAAAAGAACAAGGCTTCCCTCCTCTACTGGCAAACCACTCAATGTTTTTGTGTACTAAATTTCATCTAATAATACTGACATCTTATATACTTTTAATATATGGAGTATAATAGCGATATAAAAAACCTCAACAACTCCAAATTTTCTAAACGTACATGTACAGTGTAGATTAATTTAAATATTACCTGCTCTTTGTTTGTGCCTAATTCTAAATCCCCAGAAGTAGAGTCTTATTAGGAAGACAAAAACCTACACGAATTAATTTACATATGGATCTTTCGGCCTTCCCATAATAGAGCTGAAACAATTAGAACAGATCAAACTACCGGATGCGACTACTGTATGGAAATCTGTGGGGAACATCCTTCTATTATTCTCACAAAGTCACGAATAACTGTATCCTGCAACTGGAAATTAATATCTATTAGACTTCATTATATGCTGATGTGTACTGTTACACATTTCCACGAGCTAAATATACAAATAACAAGCCACATTCAAATAGTGGTGCGTTTGGCTTCTTCCATTTTTTCTTTCGTATTAAAAAAGATTAATGTGATGATGATAATAAATCTAGGAAGACGAACTCTACGTTGTGCTCAATAATATTACAGAATTTACCAATATGAGGATATGCATAAATGCTAGATGAATGTGGAAGGAAACTTCATAGAAGTCGAACTGAAAAATGAAAACCTACTTTTAGATAGTAAGGAAGTGTGACTGTTTCCATCTTATAACGGCAATTTTATACGGCAGTAAATATTATTGTAATCGTATTGTCACATTTTCTGAATTTTTGGTATCGATTACAATAGAAACTTAAGAATTGTTAGTGTTTGTAAAAAAGGAATTCTTAGAATTCCTCAAGCATTTCTGTTGCAATCGTTAAAGAGATCGTTAAAGTTTTGGATTCATATTTAAGTACAACGAATCGCTGACAAGACGGTAAGTATGGGATTGTCCGGATTGTTAGAAATTATTTACAATTTTTATGGATGTCCGACTCGGTGTCTGGGATGCCAACCTCCGAGTCATTTATAACATCTAAAGAAGAGACGGGTCGGCATCGGTCCAACTTTTTCGGGCGGCATAAATTTATACCGGTCCACGATTAAATTAATGACGAACTGTCAAGATTTATCAAACGTCTCACATTATTTATTAACGGTCCATTAAACTCCACTACTTACTAACAATTCCTATTGTTCACACGGTAACTAGACTAGCTTATTTTCAAATAACAGTATACCAAGAATGATATAGTTATTTTAAACGAGTGATCCCTTGATATTTGTCAAAATAATAAAGTGCAATTCTTTTAACTTCTTTAATAAGTTCTTTTAATTACATACATTTTTCACTTAAAGCTTTTTAAATTAAGTAAAATTTCTAAATTAAGATTGATTGTTCCACAAAAATATTTAACAACAATACTCATCGCCCACTTTTTTATTATTTTGTTCCCTTTTTGAAAGCTTTATGTTAAATTGGCTTGTATCGGGTGTCAGAAGTCACCACACCTACTGGTGCAATTTTATCACACTTCTGATGTCGTAGGGATTTGAAAATTTGCATACTTGCGTATCAATCGAATAGTGTTTAATACAAGTGTCAAAAATACCAAGAAAATTGTCGTAGATAACATTTTCCTGGAATCTTACCTATATACAGACGCATTCATAACCTAAACACTAAAATGTATGTATTATTAAATTGTCATTCTCCTGTACTCGAAGATGTTTATAAATAAATGGTTTACTGTTCCAAACCTTAAGTACAATTTAATGTCAAGGTAATAAATAAATAATAAAAATACCATTATTATTAAGAAAGATAAAATAAATATATATTTTAAGAAATAAAAAAGGCTTTATATCAAACGTACTGAAATGGATAAAAGAAGTTTTTTTCTAAGCGCTATTGGTTCACTCTACACTAAGGATAAAAAAAATTTTCGTAAATTTTAATATAGCCTTAGTTTTTTCTCGTAAAGTGGGTGAACCGATATGATTAAGAACAAAAAAGCTTAAGCTTTATAAAACGTTACGAAAAACAAATTGTTTTATCATTAGTGTAGGGTGAACCAATAGCTCTTAGAAAAAAATGTGCTTTTGTCCTTTTTAGTGCGTTTTATGTAAAGCTTTTTTCTTTTTAAAAATATATATTTATTATATGTAGGTTTTGCTTGTTTTTGATTAGGCATTCCAGAAATAACGTTTGTACATTAACGGTACAAAATAAATGAGAATAAACAAAAGTAATTATGTGTGTTACGTACCTATAATATATGCGTACAAAACGTAAATATTAACTAAAGCATGAAATTATAATAAATTTCATTTTACATATGAATATGGCGAATAAACCAAGCGAAAGCTCGATATACATTTACCCTTGTTAAATCGACATCACGTCAGCTTTATTACGATTTAATTAACATCTCATATGCGCTGTGTACCAAGAACATGACAAAATAATCTGACATATACTTGAACGTAATTAATACCGTTTTGTGGATACAAATATCTTCTAACGAGGTTCAACTAGATGCGAACATCTTTTATTGGCCCAAATATCAAAAACTATTGGTAATTTAAATGTAAGACGGGCTGCAATTGACCAATTGTAAAACTTGTAGTTTCTCTAACCTAGTGAACCTAAATTAAAGTGGATTAATATAGGTTTGAAGAAAAACCTACTCTAATTTAACGTCCTTTCCCAGCAAATAGTTTTCCGGCATAAATATGGCTACAATTTAACACGTTCTCTTTATATTTTGATTTTCCAAAAATGACTAGGATGTACGGAATATTTCGAGGATATGATATTTTCCAGCATTGGAGCTTCAGTCTCCTTCGTGACGACTCGGACGTTATGTTTTAGGAAATATAGAGTAAGCTGACTTATTAGCGCAAACTTCACTTTTCATAATAAAGGTGTCAGGCAGGAAGATATTGACGACCAATTCACAACAACATTCTGTAGGATAACACGTAACAGGGAATTCGTGCGCAATGCTGCAATGTTTTCTCGTGTTGTGTACAGGCGCTGACGTTACGAGTGGGCATTAGCTGAGATAGTTTCACGCACTACTCCGGTAGATCGTTAATAAATAATAAGAAAAACAAAGGACCAAGAATGGAGCCTTGGAGAACCCCAAGCGACACGATTCTCCATCCCGGTGTCACTTCATTTCCGGCCTCGTCAAATCCCACAACACACTGTCGCCGATTTGTTAAATATGAAGCAATCCAGTTATGGGACAGTCCTCTAATTCCAATAATCTCTAATTTTTCCAATAACACCAAAGTGAACAATGAACAATGTCATAAAGCGGTATCAAGCAGCGCAGTTATGCTTTCTATTATTAAGAAATTTCGTGGTACTGGCAGTGTATTGTGCCAACGGAGGGGAACGTCTGGTAGGTCGGTGACTGTGAGAACAAATTAAAATCATAGACGTGTCGTCAATTGGGTTTTGAAGTGAGTGAAGTCTTCGAGGAACGTCCTTGATATTGAATATCAGCAATACGTCACTTCGTTGTTTAAAGACGTAGGTGGATTTCCGTGTCGAATTCAGGTTGGGACAACGATTGACAAACCAAGATATGCATATCAGGGTTGTGTATTGTGGACGAATTTTGGCCATGGTGTACGACGATCCAGATTTTTCGCGTAATGTGTGGTTGTCTGACGAAACTTACATTCACTTGAAGGGTTACACCAATAGCAAACAACTCGCTTGCTTGGGTTTGAGAGGTCACGCTGTCGTCCACTATCGCTCACTATGTAGCGAGCGTGTGACGATATGGTGAGCAGTGTCACCATATTGTGCTTGGTCCGTATTTCATTGAAGATGATGATGGTATACCTCTTGCTGTTACCCAGGAACGTTATAGGAACATGGTACTGAGACCCTTAATTCGGTATCCCAGAATTTTTTGTCGTGGCAGGAACCTTTGGATGGAAAGTAGAGTAGTAATAATTAGTAGTAATAATTAATATATCTATTGCTGCAGTACTACATATTTTGGCGCATTATTTGTGATTGATCCAATATTTTCATCGCACTGTGCGTTGAAAATTTGTTGACAATCCTGATCTGCGACATACTTGAATCTGTAACAATTAAATACATGACACATAAATGTTTTCGAAGACACGAGAACTGCATATAGCTATTGTTTTGCATGCAAACCATAAATTATTGCTAAAGTATTTATCAATATATACCAACAATATATATCTTCTTTACAACTTCTTTATAATTCATCAATTATTTTGTTTAGACATACTGCAAATTAATGCTACGCACGATGCTGTGTGATGATAGCTGAGCAGGCAATGCAAAATATTTTTTTTTGTATTTGTTATTCTTATACGTATTTTATTGTAACCTCCTTAATTATTTCTCAGCCGCTTACTCACAGCGGGTGTAGCAAAGCATTTGTTTAACGTCCTTTCATAAAAATATCGAACATACAATATATGGAACTAATATACATGTCTACATATGTATAAAAAGAGATAGAGAGAAACAAGTTTTGATAGCTAATAAGTCGTTACTTCCAAAATCCAATAAATATCATATTTCAGAGCATTTTAATTGGCCACCTAAAATAATTTATGTCGGTCGATTTAACCGGCATACGCAAACAATTTTGATAGGTTATATCGACTTACGGAACGAGTTTTGGCGAAAATATAACGCCGCCTATATTTAAAATCGACCGGTAACAGCTTTATCCCGGCGGACGCGCTACCTCAGTAATGTCAAATTCCATCACTGTTGGCAATCCAACCGGCTTGCTTGATCGTATCTACGCAGCAATGTCAATAGTTATTGCAATTCTGAATTCGGCTCGCGCTTTTGTCGTCTGTTTCATTTACATTGGCTGCCGCAGCAAGAAAAACAAACCTAGAAATCATGATGTCAGTCTCAAAATGCAAGGAGTAAAATCAAATAAAAATATCGACATCTCAAACAAGAAATCATTTTAAGTTGCTGTAATACATTTTGTGGCAGAGGAAAACATTAGAATATGTAATTAGATTTTTGATACTTCTGTGCTGGGATTTTCACAATCTGCATATACTAAGAGTCTTAATAACATTCCATAATTTTTCCATCAAAGTCGAATTAGTGTTTTCTAAACTTTTGTATGGTTTCGGAATATAAAGCTACCTTTCATCTTCTCTAGAAGAGGGGGAGCATTTATATTACTGAAATTGCATTATGATCACTTAATAATAATAGTGATTTCAGTTGATTCGGGTTCAACCTGCATTAATAAATAAAACCGCAGAATCAAAACTGAGAAACAGAATTACAAAAAATTTGAGTTTTTAGTTTAAATTTAGGAATTCAGATCGCATTTTGTTTTTCATTCTATCTCTCTTCACAAACTGAGAAATGAATCGTAGAGCAATTTGCTGAGTTTATAGAAATCGCTCTTCCTCTAACGTACGGAAGTGAATTGGATCAAAATTACAGACAATTTGCACGTTCGTCTAACCTTTCACAGGCGTGATTGTTTTCTCCCTTCAATAGATAGTGGGGTGAATGATGAATCATACAAACTGAATATCTCTGCAGCAGATAAATTTATCGCAATATGTCCAAAATTATCAATCAATGATTTATTACTATTCGTAGATTCGTTTTAAAACTTTCAAAAATAAACCCAATGTTGCCCACCGAAAATTGTAATGTTTCCTATTGATTGTGTATCTATATTATTTATCAAATCAACCTATTAATCAAAAATGAAATGCTATTATATATCGTGTCCAAAGTTAAGCGTTCATCATGCTTACTTCGTTATTATTGAAGCTATGAAGTTGGTTAAATTAGAGCTGTTTGTTGTGATGATTGAGATGGTGCAAACAGAAAGACAAATATTTTGTTTCGCAGATATTCACGAAATCACTTTTTTTCATGAAACTCCTTTGTATTTTTAGAAGCTTTGAAAGAACCAAACAATTCGCACATTAGTATTGTAAACCTAAAAATAAGAAAATGAAAAACACTGGTACTCTATAATAATTGTCAAAATGATGTGTCAACAGGCAATTAGTGATTAAGAAAGTAATTGATAATTGTTTGTTAAAATGCCATTTAGAAAAATTTGATATATTCCCGTTACACCTAATTTATAGAAAAAAAAATCAATAGAAGCACTCTAGTATTATTAAAATAAATTTCTGGAACGTCCAATATTAAATAAAGCAATACTTTTTGCGTTTATACAGAAAATTGCGAAATAATGAATCCGCATTTAGGGAAAATAGAGAAAATCAGGCCTTCGTATTGAAGGAGGATACAGAAATAATTGTGTTATCTTATTTTGAAATATTTCCAGAAAAATCTATCAGAGGCATTACCTGAGAATTGAACGTAAAAAGAAATACGGTTCAATACGGTTCAGAGTGCATACTTTATTACCAAGAGGCGAAGAATAATAACTTTCCGTAACTGGTTACTGAATGCGGATCCGGATCACTTTAATGGTTCGACAAATCCATTCAGGTATATGCAACAAAATGAATGAACGTTATTGAAGCAAACAAAATCCTTTGATACTGGATCCACGTAATTCCCAAAACCGCTTTTATTTGAGCCTTTGCTTTTGCTTGGTATGGTGATCTCAACAATAGACCAGGGCATTTCTTGAGCAAATTGTTTTTGGCATTTTTGATGTTTTAAATATTATTATATTGATATGAAAAATAGAATAAAACACATTAAAAATGAAAATTCTTAATCCTAACTCATCTTAATCAATCATTTATATTCTTTACCAATAACGGTAATATAATATTAATAATATGCTTAACTTAACTTAACTTAATAACTGTGTTAATTTTAAATACAAGAAATTCATTTATGAACGAGCTAACAAAATTACTAACTTTTTAAACCTTAGTAAATAACAAAGAATAAAATACATAAAAGTTGCTATTACTAATTTTAAAACTGGACTGGAAATTAAATTTAATTTGGCCTAATATTAAGAAAACATTAATTGAAATAATAAAACTGTTTTAGATTATTTTACTAAAAAGGCATGAATATCTAATTTTTTATCCATTAATCTTTTACTTATTTACTAGAATTTTGGTAAAGCTAAATTTAATATATTTATACACTTAGGTAAGTAATTCTTGCAAAATTAATTTATTTACTTTTTTTTACATTTTTATTATTGATTTATACATTTATATATAATATCCTGAAAAGACGTAGTAGTCATATTACAATTTGGTGTAAACCGATAGCTCTAAAGGTTTTAAAGTTTGGTCTTGGAAACAGTATATTTTTAGCTGCATGTACAACCCATATGCATAAGTATGCAAGTTAACTTTCAGGTACTACATAATAAAATACCTATCTGGTGACATTCTTTTTTTCGCATCTAAAAATAACTTAATTCTTCAGCTTCCCTTCCCGATACCGGCTCTCTGTAAGCTAAACACTGCAATGGCAACTGACGCAGTTGGGTCAAGCGTGTCTTCTCAGTCCTTTTCCTTCGCATATCTTATCATGTATAGGTAGAAAACATGTACGGTTGTCTCATTTATTATTACGTTTATTACCGATTACACACAGTACGTAGCCCATTTAGTCGCACCCAATACACATCCACTCAAATAACATCTCAATTTGTGGATTTGTCTTTAGGCAAGGCATTAGTGGAACGTTATTTAAACTTAAAACTTTTCCCTGTAATGTATACATAGATAAGTATAATAAAACAGGTTTAAAAAAGTACGTCTGTGAATTGGAGTAACTGGTGCTACAGATACTGGATATCTCATGCGGATGTAGCATACTTTAGAACCTAGTACTACTTTGCAATTTATTACAGTCGAAGAACATCATTTAGTTTTTTTAATTGCTCCGGATAAGATAAATTCAGCAACCAGATTATCTTGTGCATATTAATGAACTACACATTTATTTGTTAGGCACACAAACTGCCAATGAATAGCTTAATTTCAAAGGTTTTAAAATCTGAAAATTTAGATATCTATAGATATAAGCAACAACATTGTAATCAATGGTTGTATTATATATCATCGTTTGATTACACATTTTTCAATTAAATAAAACAAACACATAATTTTATATGTATTTGTAAATTTAAAACAAGCTATATTCGTATTCATTTAGGTACAAAGTTTTTTTTTTATATTACTTTCCCTATCATTTAAAAGCCATCACTGTATATTATGCCCTAAATTAACAATTTCCTAATACTTTTCTTAGATGAGAGTTTGCTTATACAGGGTGTTTACGGTCTTGTGATTTTATTTTCAAGGGGTGATTAAACATCTTAAAATAAGATCATTAGCGTAAAAATATTTTAACAAAATTGCATAATAAGAGAGATATTAATGTAAAAAAAAATTGTAGTTTTACTTTTTTTAAATTTTTAAGTAGTGATTAAGCATATTAATTTAAATAATTTTTTTATGTTTTACATGCTAGTTGTTCAAAGTTATCGCCGTGTTGTTGAACGAAGTCTCGTTCGACGTATCCATGAATTGGAATAATTTACTAGGCCTGGGTCTTGCCCTCGAATTGTCGCCGCAGTTGCCTCAACGCGATTACGAAGATCATCTAAATCAATTCTGTAGAAACTATCGGCAAAACTGTAAACGTAAAGGATGAGCTTCAAGTTGTAAAGCCTGTACTTTTTGTACATGGAAAGAATACAATTGATTTTCGCGCAGTGTTCGCCAAACAATTCGATTTGATACATTTACTTGGCGAGATATTTTTCGAGTATTACTAAAAGAATCTTCTTCGACAAAATTTAAGACTTCTTCTTCGGCATCCAAAATTCGTTGCTGTCGGCTAGGACCACCATCTCGACCTTGCCGTGTTCGCAGTACACCAGTTTCTCGTGCACAGATTACTAGAGCGGTCAATTTTTGTGGAATAGGTGTTGACCTGTTAGGAAACCGATCAGCATACAATCGACATGCACCAGCAGAATTCTTGCGTACTTCACCATAAGTTAACATGTCAACATATTCACTGTTGGTGCGATGGACCATTTTTACTTTCCGTATTAGTTTTTATTCGGAAAAATTTACGTCAAACCAGCAATGCAGTGACAACTAATGAAACAGCTTGACAGGTGAGAAAAGTTACAGACATCAGCCTATTTAGTAAAAAATTCACTAATAACCTATCGTTTACATTTACTTTCCACAAGTTGTTGACAATCGTTTTAACGTTAAAAGCCTTTTTATGGGTTAACTACCACTTAAGAAAAAACTCCATTTTCTTGAAGATTAATATCTATCTTACTATGCAACTTTGTTAAGATATTTTTACGTTAATGGCCTTATTTTAAGATGTTTAACCACCCCTGGAAAATAAAATCACAAGACCCTAAACAACCTGTATATTATTATATAATAAGAAAATCTGTTAATCGGTTTAATTTATGGGGGGGCAATTAAAAGTTAATCAAATCAGAAATTACTACAGTGAAGTTTACAATAGCTAATGACCAACCACATTACCGGGATGATCAGTAGTTATTTTATGCGTGAACTTGTACATTATATGCTCGTAAAATGCTTTATACGTTACGTCTTACCGTAGACCTCCAGTCATTAATTCTATAAGTTTACAACCATACTTTTCCAAACGGATAATAAAATCTGCTAATACAATAGTAAAGAGTAAGTAAATCAACGACCTGTTCCAAGTATTTGTAATGGATTATGTTGGCGCTATTATAAGTTATGAAAAATGTATGCACAGTGAACTCAACAATTTTGCTATAGTTCATATGCATTCGGATTAGGTGATATGGTTATACGTAGAGTCCGGCATCCCGCGGATATCCGCGAATAATTTGCGGTTGTCCGCTGAATTTTTGCGGATGCAGATAGTTTTTAATATTAGGCGTGCGGATACGGATCGGATGCCGATAGAGTGTGAAAAAATTGCGGATATATCCGCACTCGGTTCTTTTTAGTTGTATTATTTCAACTATCATTAGTAGTTAGATAAGTTTTAACAAATTTAAAAATATGTATATGTATAATAATCTCACTTTATAAGTTGGTAGCAATATATATATCTCTGCCATTCATCTTAGTTGGTAAGAAATATGAAGTATATACAACAGGAGAAGTTTGTTTCAAAAAATAAATATTTCCCTTAAATGTATTATCCATTTTATATCGTACCACAATTATTTATATCAAAAAGATAAGATCGGGTAAGGTTCGGATGCGGATATAAAACTTGCGGATGCGGATCATAAAGATGCGAATCCGAATAAGAAGAACAGTATACCCACAAAAGTCTCGTACTAAAACTTTTACAGCCCCACCACGGGTATCTCCATGCACTACCAGATTACACTGGTTAACAAGATTTTTGTCCCAAGCACAAAAATGCCTGATTCCCATATACTTTTGTATGCTGAAATCAATTATGTTTTTAGAATTTCTCCATCACCCTTAGTTATTATGTTCCAGGATATTCGCTTATCCACCTAAAATATGCATGCATAGATATGTAGCATAATACACGTTATTTAAGTTGTCGGCTGGGACAAAAGCTGGGTCCCCATATTTGCTGTTAGGCGTGTCAGACTTCTTACAGCGTGGGCAAGAGGTAAACGACATATGCGTTTTGCTATTCCTATGATTTGGAGGGAACCATCAGATCATATTACCGATTGCTATTTTTGTCTAACAAATGTAAGTGGTATGACTTCTAAATCCAAACATACTGTAAACTATCCTAATATTCATCTGCGAGACCAGTACCTCACAGTTCGAAATTATCTGTGCCTAAACCTCCACAAAACATGACACTAACCGACGATGAAAGTGCTGATAATACCAAGGCAAATAGAGCCCTGCTATGAGGGTAGACTATTGCTGGACGCTGAAGAAATATGTTTCTGATGCAAAGTACTACAACCGAAAGTCATTTATCAGCACATGTTCCAAGTAAATATATGACTACGTACATCATTCTTTCATGATTTATATACATATTATAATATATACTTTCACAAAACTTCATTGCTTTGTCACTCTGAAACCGTGCCTGATAGAAAAATTCTGAAAACAAATATGAAATAAGTATAAAAAGTACTACCAAGTTCACCCACTTTACCTCGTGGGACAAAATAAATCTGCAATTTTGTTAACCAGTGCTGTTAAACCATACTTCATAGGTTCCTTTCGTGAGTACCACCCTTACTCACGAAAAGAACCTACGAAGTACTATATTAAGTAATTCCTAAAGTACCAACTAATTCTTTTTTGAAACACTTAATGGATAAAGTAAAACTCACTTAGTAGTAAGTTTCACTTGATACTTTCTTCTTTAATTCAAAAATGCGGTTCAGCCAATAACTACACTAGATTATTTTGCACGGAAAACCTGTCAATTCTGTCACCGACAATTATTGTTTCTTGAAAGTGCTGCAATGTTTCCCTAGTAAACGGTTGAGTCGGCGTGATCAAAAATAAGATAACCCAAAATTTTGGAAAATTGGTGTTATATAGGAAAATAATTGTTTACTTTCAAATACACAGATGTGTTGAAGAGTCTCGCTATAATAACAAATACGAACACAAAGTTTACAGTAAGCACAGAAACAACACCAGCGATTGACTTATGTTCATTGCAAAAATAAGGTTCTCTCTGCTTGAAAGTCGTTATCAAATAGACCATTATTTTTCAATTTGAGGGCTATTTATTCTTACAAAGTCATAGATGTTTTAAGTTATAAAGTATAAAGGTATAAAATTTTGTATTGAAATTTTAGAAATAAAACTAAAAAAGTTCTGAATTTTAATGATTATCATACAAATATTGTTTTTAAAAAAGAAATTGTTTTCCTTTAAGGAGTACTATATCTAATTTATCTGTATAATGCAAAAGCAATGGTTTATACCAACGAAATCTAAATATTGAATATTGAGGAGACATTAACCAAGTGAAATTTCAGATTAAGCTTAATCATATATCCTCAAGATGAAATTTATTGCCATAAATTGAACAGAAAATAGTTTCTTAATTGTATTGCATTTTAATCAACTTCTTGAAATATTTGCAGTCTTATTTTATAATTCACGCCACATACCGTACTTTTATCAATTATGATGTTCAATCTTCCTTGGTAATTTATGAACTATTACCAATTGTTTACGGAGAATTACTGCTTTAAAATAATTACCTGACACGATACTAACTAATATACCTCTCCGTTCTGTAGTAATAACTAAAAAATCGCAGGAAAGGTCACCGGTTAGTTGGCCTCGTAATAATCCCCTTATTCCTTATAATTTCCTGATCACTAGCATCTTGCTCACGACCTCTCTTATTCGCAATGATAAATAGCTTGGCGATCTGACTATCTTCTCAACTTTTAAAATTCCAAACCCAAAGAATTGTTAAAAATCTTAGGCTATTTTCATTGGAAGTAAATTGAAACGTGGTTGGGAGAGCGGTATTGGCTAATTGTAATAATAAAGCATAGTCGATGAGCAATAACAACTCTAAATTATACATGTGCAGTAAATAAGCTGCATCTATTAGATAACAGTTGTTATGTAATTAAGTTAATACTTAATAGTAGGAAAAATAGTATTCCCAAGCTTTATAGTTTTTATATTTCAAGATACCATAAGTTGCTCTTTAATAGTGATATGGTGAAAACTTACATTAAATAAAACATATTTTACGCCTAACATGACGTAGAGATACAATATTGGAATTCCTGAACTTTAAACCTGAGTTTTAATGTATTATACTATAATGCTGTAAATCCTAGGGACTGTACGTTATAAGATACCCCCAGTTGTTCCGAACACAGCAATCTTATTGTGTCCTAGTTTGATTTATTTTATAGTTAGTAGCAAAGTAAATATACTTACCGTAACATAATACATATATTGAAGAGATAACCAAACTTCAAGGAATAAGAATTTGGCAATTCTGTCTTAAATAAGCAATAAGCGATAAAAAATGTTTTTATTCTTGTAACTTTCCAAAAAGAAGTAAAATGTGACTCTTATAAACAGTCAAATAAAGAAATAAAATCAAAAATACCCAGACC
Source organism: Osmoderma eremita (assembly GCA_031763485.1). NCBI lineage: Eukaryota > Metazoa > Arthropoda > Insecta > Coleoptera > Scarabaeidae > Osmoderma > Osmoderma eremita. The sequence goes on along the minus strand of JARFOC010000735.1, from coordinate 166,836 downwards.
ACAGGTAATAATCACGAATTATTGGTATAGTAAACTCAGAGATACAAGGATTTTATTTTTTATGTCCCTGTAAACAGCACGGATTGTGTTTATTTACATTTCTTGCATCAAGATAAGATATTATTTACGAATGCAAATAAATTACATTGTTGCATCCACTATAACTAAAGAGAAAAGGCAACTTTCAACTAACAGATTATTACTAACGGGATCATAGATATAAGGATTTTTCATTCTATACTCGAAAGGTATAAGATAATAGAATATGGTGGCTTAAAATAAAAAATACCCTTACTACCTTATTGAGTAAACAACTCTGAATACGTATTTCGGCAACTTAGTTGCCATCCTCAACAGAAAACCACAAAGGAAAATAATGTCAGACGTAGCACTCTGGGAGAAATGCGCCTCACAGAACACCACTAATAACATTCATTTCTCCCAGAGTGCTACGTCTGACATTATTTTCCTTTTTGGTTTTCTGCTGAGGATGGCAACTTAGTTGCCGAAATACGTATTCAGAGTTCGTTACTCAACAAGGTGGTAAGTGTATTTTTAGTTCTAAATATACTTAAAAGAATCATCAGCTCATAATTATTCCAAGAACTGTAAAAATCTGGAGCTGTGCTTTCATTTCTTCTTTGAATATAGGGTATTATTGACAAATGCAAATTATCTAAATTGCTACGTCAATAGGCAGGCATGAGAAAACGATATATCTTTAGAATATAATACAGCCCACCAGGAAACAGACATTCGTTTAATAAACGCTTTTTTCATTCAGGATCTAATGAAGTATACGGTAGATACTAAACGTTTTATCATCATCATCATTGCTATGATCCTTTACAGCATCTTGCGGTGATTCCAAAATTCGTTGTTAACCTACTAGATTCGTGTACCGGGAACACTGGCGCTAACCGTAAACTATTTATCATCAGAATTAATTAAATCCGAACAGGACTGCCACCTATACGAGTGTTGTTTGAATTTAATATTAGGTAGAGTTTCCATTCATTTCCGAAGCTCAGTCAATAAAGGTGAACTATATTCTCTGGAGAATAATAGTAAATAAGTCTAACCAGGGATGGATGATAAAAACTGTTACTAAATCAAAAAATACTTATATATTGTAAATTAACATAGACATTCCACATTTTACAACACAACACAAAACAAGGGTTTGGAGGAATTTCATGCATTACATCACGGATCTCTCAGACGAAGAACGAAACGCCAGTGCCGTTAACCGAGCCCAAGTTGCCACCATAAAATCCGGTGACCAATGAGGAGCAATGATAACACTTGTTAACAAGATTTTTGCATGCTGAAATCAATTATGATTTCAGAATTTCTCCATCGCCCTTAGTTTTTATGTCCCTTATCCACCTAAAATATGCATGCATAGATATGTAGTATAAGAGGACATGTCCTGACGTTATTTTAGTTGTCGGCTAGAGCTAGGAACTGATCAAGCAGCATGCAATGGTTAATGTTTGCACATGTCTTGCGGTGTTAAGACCTGCATTTCCCATTCCTAGATAGTATCTCTTGTTATTTCAGTTGTCGGCTAGAGCTCGGTGAATGAA
>JARFOC010000735.1:149314-165147 GCA_031763485.1 Osmoderma eremita | reverse complement strand
CTTTCACACCTCTCCTTAAAAAGTGCTATGAGCAGTATTTCAAGTGTAAAGTAGATGATGAAGACAAAAGCTAGGCTCCACATATTTCCTGTGTTACGTTTCAGACTTCTTACAGCGTGGGTAAAAGGTAAACGATATATGCCTTTTGCTATTCCTGTGATTTGAAGGGAACCATCAGACATACATATAGTAAATGGTTAGTTCCATGGGCGAAACGCGGATTTTGCCAATGTTCATTTTTGAGACGATCAGACGAATAACAAACACAACTGATATATTGGTGGTATATATATATTTGTTCTGTCGTTTCAAATACTTACATATATTATATTAATATATAATATATGCAAACGCTGTATAATTTCATTCCCCAGCCCAACTATTTATATTTATAAGTTATAAGAAACAATGGTAAAGGTACTCATGATTGAACAATAAAATATTCTGTTATTGCAAACGAATCTTTTATTTTGTCGATTGGACGTATTCAAGGAGCACTTTACAATACTCAAGTTATTGTTATCGGTAACGTACCTTTGCACTGAATTTTACAAATTTCCATATGCCTACATCCTTGTATACCTACCTCTCTTTTATTTTCGCAAATAATTCTAATCCGCTACTATGTTTATAGTAACCACAAATGTCAGATACGTGTTTGGTCCTATTCATGTGTGGAGTGTACATAGGGAGTAAATTAGATAACATCTAATATTTAATATTTCAAGTGCCTATACTGGTTTAAGAAATCAAGAAACGTTAATAGGAGCGAAAAACATGTATAAAAGAGCGCCCTGGTTGCCAATGCCGCGCGTTTCTATCGCTCCGATTTGGCAGCTGTCAGCAGTAATACACTGAAACTGGCATTCTAAATAAAAGTTATCCATTATCCATTTAGAGACCCGTTAATTCCCATAAATTAGGTGTAATTTGTTTCTAGTGGAATATAGTTTCAAATGGAAAATTAGTTACAGCACGCTTCATATTACATGAAACTATTTGCGTTTAATTAGAGCTTTGTAATTATTTCCCGAATGCAGTTAAATCATTTAGCATACAGTTATTAAATTGTCAGCCATAATTAAAGATTAATTGCAGAGCAAAAGAGTAAGTTATATATTCAGAACGTCTTCTTAACAACAAAGAGTTAAAGCTGCCACCGTATATTTCTTCGTCAAGGTGCGGCAATCTCTTTTTGCAAAATAAATTGACCGCCGACTTTAATACGCTTTAGACCCAGCAGGAAAAAAAGTTTAATATAGTGTTCATATCTGTAGCAGCAGTTTTTTTAAAAATTTCGCTTATTTCTTTTTTCTGCAAGGCGGCGATGAAATGCCTGCTTTCCGCTAATTGTTTAATGTAAGGATATTGATGTACCATGAATGCTCACAACAAAGGTAATTTACATAATAGCTTCTCGAACCCCTTATATGTTAATATAGGATGTTGATGAACACGATCGACGCATAAATGGCGCATTAACTTTCTCCATTTTTACTCATTATTCTAATTTTTGCTTTCTTATTAATTCTTTTATTATTAAGTTTTCAGTAGCATACCAGAACTTTTAGATTTTCGTTTTTATTTATTCGTTAATTTGTATCGATGGTTACATGCATATTACCCCTCCCCCTCTCTCTCTCTCTCTCTCTCTCTCTCTCTCTCTCTCTCTCTCTCTCTCTCTATCTCTCTCTCTCCCTCTCTCTGCATTGTACAATCTTAACACATTCTCGCACATAACACTACACAATACACAAAGGGGTTTGGAAGGCTTTTACAAATCAACATCACGGACTCATACAAGATAGGTACCCGGCGAACCAAGAAACACAAGTGCAGCTTCTAGGGACGATGTTGCACCGAGGAAGTGGAAGCACAGTCTGCAATTGTTGTAGGCGTGGATTTGTACCTACATACATTATACCAGTACATTGTACAAGTGCCATCCACGTAAATAGGAGTGTACTGTTACCATGTAAAAATCATCTAGTAACGAAATAATTGGTCAATTGCCAGACAATGGAAAATAAATAAAAACGTAAAAATAACGTCATGTCATAACTAGAGCAGCTTAAGTAATTATTTTTATAAACTGGCAAATCTTAATCCAGGTAAATCACATGCAATTGCGTCACATTATTGACAACTTGTTATTAACAAAAGTCACATTTAAGACATTTTAATATGCATAAAAAAATTAATAACAATTTTTTTTACAATTATCCTGAGTGAGTTAAACACTATTCGAGTTTCATAGAAGAATTTAAAAATAAATTGAGCGTGTTAAAGTGTTACAAAGCCAAGAGAATAAGGAAATTGTGCTATACATGTTTACTACCACCAAGCACCAGCATCAAGCACATATCCATTTCTATTTTAAGAAAAATCTCTTTTACTGTTCAAATGTGATATAAACGTTATTGTTATATTACACACGGCGCGCCATATTTTTTTTTTGCAAATGACAATACATAACCGTCTTTCTCATAAACTGTTTGTGAGAGGGTGCGCAAACGGTAATTCGAAATTTACTCAGGTAATTTGACCAGGTAATTCGAACAAACTGATTCCACCATAAACGTGAAATAAGCGGCTCGGCCATAAAGGCATATTATTATTCCTTTGATCATAATCGGGGAAATAATGTTACTGTCGCGTCGGCGTGTTTTTCGACATGCTCGATCACTAGAGTGCCCATGACTTAGGTACCAAGGCACCAAGTAAGTAGGTAAACATCTTGACTATATTGTTATCAAAACGTAAACTACCGGATATGTTCATTCTACTAAATAAATGTCTCGATAAGACAACTTTTTTTCTTTTTGATTTTAAAAGGTGCCGAAAACCCAGTGTAGAAATTACATTAATTTTATTACCAGATCCTATAAAACCGGACGGTTTTACCAAACGGTAGATCCTTGTATTGGTTATCAACATGCCAAACCAACGCAAAGAATCCGCTTACAAAAACGTCTTTCTTAACAACCGATTACTTCTAGACCACACCCTCCGATATAAATACCACACTTGCAGTATATCCTGCCCTGCGCGCCAAAAATTTTAATGTGATTTTGAAACGACGTAAACCAGGACTACCGTGGCTCCAGCTTTCCATGTAAAACCATTGAACGGGATTTAAACACAACTAACATGTATTATGGGAGCGAAGTACTCCATAACAAAATGTTTCAGAGTATTTTGCTCTCGCCTGGAATGCAGCTGATGTGTATCCTGATAAAACCCACGAAATTTCGAAATCACAGTTAAACAGAAAAACATTCACTACACCCGACATCCGGCCCTAATTTTCGCTTTAGATCTTTCGGAATATTGCGTATCGCCGCCTAAACATCTCGTTTTGCGATGCCCCCCTAACCCATTTACGGTGGAAAATACCGCGAAATATCACTCCAAAATATTGATGTCCGCGAACGGAACTTGTCTGACGTTTCTCAAGGACGGAACCACCTGACGGCCTGCCAATGGTAGAGCATCGGCCACTCGCAGCGCAGTCCCTCTGGGCGCGATCAATAAGCAAAAATTATTCCTGGGGGGCAACTCGAGGGCCCATCGACATTTAAATGCTCCTATGGATTTTCCAAAAACACCAGCAATCTTGGGAAAATACTCGCGATGCAAAATACGTATGCTCGCCCTTTGGATGCCTTTTAGTATATAGGAAAAGGCAAGGTAATAAAGGAAACTCCTCTAAATTTAATTAATCAAAGTAGATTAGCTTTCCTATACACAATAGGGAAGTCCACTCTGAAGAGATTATAGAGAGAATGGTGATATCGCTAATCTCACAGAACACGTGATTTTTGGTCTATGTACCATACGAACTAAACAGGTATTAGTGCCTAAGAGGGGAGATAAACTTGTTTCTGTAAAGAAATGCTAATTAAGAACATTCTAGAAAGAAACGGTATCCAAACACCTAAACTTATATGCTAGTGAAGAAAATTTACAAAACAGTGAAGATTTTTGACTAGAGTAGCAAATGATTGGAAAGATATAAAGATAACTTGATACTTTTTTTATAGTATTTGCAATATAGACCTTCATTACCTTGAAACTTTTGACAAATGAATTTTTATCTTGATTAACAACACAAAATGCAAAGCTTATGAACTTTAATGACGAAAGTAAGCAATGCCTTTACTGAAAACGGCTATTAATAGTGTTTTCATTGTGGCAACCTGGAGTGTGTGCTTAATTAATTCACCTCCTTTCCGAATGTTAAAACAGTTACCTTTTATCGACGCAATAATTCACTAATTATATTACTCATTCCGCATAGCCTATAGTATACCTCTAGGTACAGAAATGTATTGTGGAGGAGATTAATTCTCCGTAATTTCATACGTTTAACGCAAACCACGTATTTTATAAGGCTACCGCTGTGTCGACCCAAATGACCGTACACACGCGCTCATAAAGATGGCGACTGGGCACGACTGATTTCCACTCGCGATTAAATCACGAAACAATTATTCATACGTACTGCGTCCCGCAAAACGTTGACCGCTGAATGAATGACACAATGCCTGTACATTAGATACCCACAGAGAGAATATGTAATAGCTTTTTTACTGTTTCACCTCCGCCTAATCAAGATAATGAGCTGGTCTTGTACAGGAAGCGGCAATTGTAATAGATGCTCTGAATTGTTAATTCGATTATATTTAGTTAGTCAGTTATTAATAAATTCTTGGTTTACATATCATTAGAGTTTTTGTTTTATTATTCAAAGAAATTGCCGTATAATTCTATGTAAAGTAATGGTGGACCATTATTTTTTTTTTGTTTCCATCCGTAAACTGCTATACGGTTTTATTTACTATTTTGGATATAAATACAACACGCTATAACGTTCTCAGCCTCAGAAACAAACTTTTTCGACAGTTCCCTAATTTTTTTTTTTCTCATAATCTGACGAGCAATAATATTTTCCGGTTGGAGTATGTTTATTTTGGTACGATGTTTTACATGTATTTTTGGGGTTACCCGAATTGCAGTCACGATCAACCTGACTGTTAATCCCTGCATGAATTGCAATCTGAATATATTTGACCTGCGTTTGCTCACTAATCTCTTGCACGACGTGCAGTCAGAATATACGGTATGCGCCAAAATATACAGTACTGGATTTCGCTCCGTTCTTATGCGCATGTGCTTTGTGCTATGAGGAATTGAAAATGGGTCTCACGACGGAGAAAAATGTGTTTATTGTGAGTACAAATTGCTTAAAGATCTTTCACTAGTATATTAAGCACAAACTAAATACTAAACATCTACAACCCCAACAAGAGTTGGCGTTGGAGAATGAGAAGAACGGAATGGAAAAACTTGGCGGAATTCAGATCACTCAACCAAAAATCTAACTAACTAAATCTAAATATGTAGCTATATACAAATCTTTTTGATCAGCTTTCTTTTAATTGTTGTGGAGGCAACAATGACGTATTACTTTCTGTTGCCTCGAAAACAATAACCGAGAGATTTTTTTTTGGAAAATGGGAACTGACGTAGCGGATTTTATCTGATACAAAAAGCATCCTTAATTTGCTCTAATCATAACATTAAAACGTAACACTATTGTAGAGGTATAGTTGCTTGCCAGTAACAATAATGCTGTGGTACAGATATGACGAATGCAACAACCTAGGATTTCCCATGTTCAATCCCTTGTCGGATTCCAAATATTAATCTAAGACAGGAATTTTGAATGCTGTAATTGTCATTAAATCAAATAAATGTTTTATATACAGAATCGCGGAAGTTGAAATTAGACAAAACCAATGACCCGCAAACGAGTTTCTTCGTTTTCTAATTCAGAAATGTTCTGCGAGCATATATTTATCTCAATCCAGTATATGCCTTTCTAATGCAGGCATTAATATGATTACTAAAATATGAGTCACGATCAATCATTTTGTTATGTTGTTATACATTTAATAATTGATAAAATTAAGTTTAGTAGTAAATTTAGTACTAATTATTGAGATATTCTGTTATATTGTAACAATTTAACTCTAGTAAATGTTGTTTCACGGGCTTTTGAAAAAATTAGGTGATCGTTTAACATTTATGTTTTTGTAGAAACAGCATCCTAAATAATTCAAGCTTTTCTGAAACAATCCCTTGCTATGTTTTGCAGATAGTAAATAGTGTATTTACCTTGTATTAATATTACGCAAAATATTAGATTTAGCGAAATGAGTTTTATGTTTGATAACAACCGTCTATACATATACTTATGTCAAGGAAAACCGGAAGTATAATAATAATAATCCCCTTTTAAGAAGCCTCGTGGCTCTTTGGGGAAGGCAGGGTGTGGTCTGCCATGGTTATTAGCCTTTCCGGTTCACCAGGGCTGTAACGTGGCAAGCGCTACGAGCCGACCGCCTATTATTACCCCAGAATTTGACTTCCAGGTACTCATTTTTACAGCCTGAGTCGAGCCGTGGCCGCAAAAACGCCATCGATGTCATTGGCGCCGGCCGGGAATCGAACCCGAGCCTTTCAAGTTAGTAGTCTAACAACCAACCCACTAGACCACTACGGCACCGGAAGTATGCGTGCTTTAAAAATTGCCTTGCAAAATTGCGTTTTCTGTAATTTAAATATTATTCTTAATGTCCATTTTTGAATACAAATATCACTTGGCGTTTACAGAAAGACCGTGAATGTACTATTCCATAGCGCCTGCTGGAAATAAAATTGGAAACGCAGAAAGTTCTCAAAATCTGCGATTGCATAAATTTTTTTGTAAGCTTGTGGTATAACATATCGACCTTAACGGCTAATTAACATCACAGTTCCAATGCATACCATTTCGTCAAACTTGCATAGGTGTTGTTTAGCACAATTTCATTCTCTTCACAAACTTCCGACTACGAAATGATACAGTGGTGGTCTTGTCCACATTAAGTAGCAGTTCGTTTTCAGTTATCCATTTATCTATTCTGTTGTATATTCCAGTGGCTTTATCAGATATGTTATGTAAGGATTGTCCAATAACAATGACGTTAATAACATCTGCATACTTGACAATATGTCAGTCATTTTCATTTTGTAGGCATGTGACGAAGAACAAATAAAGTGGGGCTCAAGAGTGTCTCTTGACGCATAACAATTTTGAAGTTTAAACATCTGAAGTAAGTACCCAAACAACCTACCCTCTGCGGTCGGTTTGTTAAAAACGATTGGAATCATTCTTGTGCAGCGCCGCAATAAATGATATATATAAAAACTAAATTTCTAAACCTAATGCTAGTTATTAAGTAGAATTTTGAATAAGTAACTGTATAAGAGAATTACAACGAATTTTGATAATATTATATTTGAATTCATAAACACTTCACCACAATAAATGTTTTCCGGTGTTGTCACGTTGTAGTATTTTTACTTGACGTTTCCTGAACATGCTGTCAGCTTCTTCAGTAGTTATCTAAAGACCGATGTTGTGGTCTCCTGCTTTTTGTTATATAGGGCATTCCTGTTCCGCTCTGTTGATATGTGAATGTTCTGATCCATTGAATCGTATTCTTTGCGATCTGGTGATTTCGTAGTGACAATTTCCAAGCATTACTGGTCTGGTATCCACCCTCGCCATTGAAGTTGTTACTATTCTTCATCATTTCTATAGATTCATATATAGATTCACGTTGGGTGATAGTTGGTCGCCCTGGCTAACATCCCTACGTCGTTGTAATCTATGCGGTGGTCACCTTGCTTATGCAGGTGTTCGACTACCGCTGACTTCTGTGTATGTCCTAGTCGTGCGTCCCTTTCGTTTTCCTTCACTACTAGATGCTGTCTATTCGATGTAATAATGGACCGAGGGACTACAACCATAAGATACGTGGACCCGAATCACTACAAGAAACTGACAGAGGATCCAACGTCGAGGATGGAACGAGAAACAAGAAAAGCCATCAAAGACTCATCGATCCAGAAGGGAGAGTTAGCACGGCTACTACCATCAGAAAGCTGACCTCCATGACTTTACAACTGACATTCCGCTAAGACCTATCATCAGTACTTGTGGCTCATCCATCTACGAGTTAGCCGAAACAACTGTCCACATACTTAGGGCGAACCGTCAACTACATGAAGAACTGCAAACATTTCATCGAAACACTCCAACGCTACAAAATATCCAACGAAGATACATTAGTGTGCTTCGATTTCACTGTTTACCGACGTATCTATAGAAGAAGCACTGGAAATCTTCTAACAACAACTAGTACCGCAGGGACTACGAGAAGCTCTAATCAACAAAAGTATAGTGTCCTACATATCGACTGAGAGCCGAGAGAAATAAACAAAGTTTAATATACAACCATCAATACACATTAAAAAATTATAAATCAAAATGAAGTAGGCAAGAAAGTACCCTAGTTCTTCCTGCATTTACAATGAAAACCTTAAATGTTAAAAACCTTGCAAACTAGTCAAAGAACTTTTGTAAAATGAAAGATAAATTATTCAAGGAAAATTTTACTGTATGCTATTGTTTTATAAATAACATAGGTACACTATACGCTTCTGAATACGTGCATATACTCAGGTACTACTATTTTACGATCTTTGTTATCGTACGTCCCAGGGAGTTTCTTTTACTATCCTGTTTCACTAACTGTGCCTCTGTATATAAGGTAAAGCGATCAGATTTGAAGGAAGAAATAAAAGTACCGGCCTCTGTCGGCACCAGATGAAAGACTACATCCGAGTATAAACACCTGAATTTACTATTTACAGCCTGTATATATATGGTTTGGGAATAGTTCTTGAAAATGTATACACAAACTTCTGTGAAGCGTTAAGTTGTCAGCACTAGGTGAATGTATTTGCATAGGTAATTAAAGTAACAAGAGCTACATTTATTTGATCGGTATCTATTTTTTACCTACTTCTTCTATTCCATGCTTGATGATGCAGTAAATATAACAACTGCTGCTGTCTACTTCAAATCGACAACAACAAAAAACGCAATGGGAAAGGTTTTCAGATCCTCGAACTCATTATCTGGAATTTTCTTTTTTATGTTCACTCTCCTAGATTCTAATGTTTTGCACCGTCTTGGCTTACACGATGAACATTGTAACGTTGTCCATACGAATCTACAGATAGAGCTATTCAATGCAAATGTCGGGCGGCATATTTTTATTGCTTATGTGAATTGAACGGAGACATTTCCGTCTAAGATGTACATACGTGACAGGCAAGAATTGTGAATAGGGTAGACAAATCGGTAGAGACTTATAAACCAGCGCATCGGCGCACCTAAGAACTTTTAAAAGAATGACGCTTTAGTCTTGAATTGACAGCAGCACGAATCAAATTTATTGTTTGGCTATCGTTTGAATTAAAGTATGTTAATCAGTCCGATCAATAACTATCCTTTAGTATTAGTGGCTTTGCCGTTGCTGCCTTGGTGCTACCTATATTAAATAGGCTTGGAAAGCAAGAACTTCGATAAAAATCGGTACGATGATTAGAACAATATAAAAGTAAACCCGTTAATATTATAAAGTCATTTAAAAATTTTCCTAATCGCTCCTAATAAAATTTTCGTATATACCTTGAAGTTCTTTTATAAAAATTTTGTAAATAAAAGCCCGCCCTATGCTTTAAATAAATAACGTTTCGTTCACAATGTTAGATAATATACGTAATAAAAAAAAATATCATTCCTCCAACGATTTTTTAGAAGGAGGTAGTTTGCCTTACATGCCTATGTAATTGTCCGTCTAGTGAAGTCGCCGTCAATCTTTTGGAATCCACTGAACAGTGAGACTACGTATACGTATATTGTACATCATAGATATCTATACACGTATACCCACATCGGAATGGAGAATTGCTTTGTAAATGGCAACCGCGCATTCGAGTCTCACTGACAACGAGAGATATCCAGTCGCAGTGTATCATAAACCGACTAAGGGTACGCACGCATGTCCGCTCCATCACGTAATACTGCGTAATTTTTCTGTACTCTCAGGTTACGATACAGCTTCATATATATTCACTGCTATGCGGTGTACGAAAAAGTAATTCTAAGTAGGAAAATAAACAACGATTCTTATTAAATTAAACAACGGAAAAATAAACACTACAATTATACCAAATAAATTTAATTTCTAACCGTTATTTTATGGAGGCTTCGAAAATGTCCCAATCCGCGCCCAAACAATAGCCGAGTCTATCCTAAAACCCCCGCCTCACTGCCTCGAGATTTCTAGGGGTTATTGTCGCAAATGTTCTCATCAGTTCTAGTTGCAACTGTTGCAAGCTCGCCATTGTTTCAAAACTGTAAAGATTTTGATGACAACCCCACAGAAGAAAATCGCAGGGATTGAGATGGGGTGATCGAGGTGGCGATTCTATCGTGCCCTTTCCGGCAATAACACAATTAGCAAAGGTGTTTTCTAAAAACTCCATTACTAACAACAACCGTCTGACATAAACCAAATTACATCACAATGGGGGTTAAGTTGACGGACAGCGAAAATAATTTGCGTTCGCAGACAATCCAAATATTTCATTCCATTCAAATTGCCGTCGATAACAAATGGTCCTATAATGTTATCAGACACACAAAAATTTATAATAGGAGAAATAAGTTGGAGTAATCTCCAACAAAAAGAAGACCAGCAAACCCGAAGGGTAGTTTTTAGGAATAGGAACATACAGCCTATGTATATAATATATAAGTGAGCCAGTTGTATAGGTATGTTAACTCTGCAACGAGATAAAGAAAGAAAAATGCTACTTAAATGCAAATTCAATTTAGTGTCCATTAAAAATATGAAAGTCGCCACCAATATCCTTCAAATCACCATCATTATATTGACATTAGTTATAAGTAATCACACTGCTCGGATTACTCCTCCCGCACAAAGTATTAATTAATTCGGGACGACACGTGTTTCGGGAATAAGTGGATTCCCATTATCAAGTCGAATAACCGAATGCTTTGTGTGTTTACTGTGCTGCCCCACAGTCCTTGCAATCTTTACTAATCTTTTCTTAGTTATAAGTGTCCCTAAATAAACCAATTAACTTTCACATCAAGCAAGTTTTTTATGTAATTTTATGTTTAAATCCTTTTTTTAGGTTTATAACGATCCAACAGAAAAGTACGCAGCGTACACTTGTATTGTTCTTGTTTCAATTACATTAAATTGCTTTTTTACTTTACGCTTCTTAACTGTATTAAAATTCCTTCAACCATCTCAGGAATATGACATAGGTTACTCAACTGTATCGAAATGTAAATTTGGCCATATGTACCACATAGACTTACAGATATATACAGTGTGGTCCATCGAAAACAAAATCTCTATCTATAAAAGTGGAGATTTATGAAAAGCAAATCGCCGAAAGAGGACAAATACATCGGACCAGATGCATAGGCATTATAAGTTTAACATTCTTCTTCATCCAATCTAGGAGGGGCGACTGCCCCTCTCTTTACAATAATAGAGAACATGAGCCAAGGGACGTTATTTTAAAAATAATTAAGTTCCCTCTAGGAAACGTTTATCCAACATTTAACACCACATTGCTTCAGAAATGTGCGATTAGAAGTTTCAGCAGTTTTTTTTGTATCATTGACTTCAACTTCAAAAAAAAGGTTGGGAAAGGGTTTATTTTTTTTGAGGATCGAGAAAATATATAACAAAACATTAATAAAAACATTAAATGTTCTATCTAGACACATGAATTTGGCCAGCCTGTAATCATCCAGCAAGACACAAAGAGCAAACCACCTTAATATGATAAATACATTCTAACCTCATAAACTCTGTAATGTCTTTCATGCTGCCGGTATTCGGATATTATTTAAGTTACCTTCACTAACACAAGTGCATTTAATTACGTAAATATTACAGAAGTCGTTTTATAAGAGATATTATGTCTAATATCAATATACATAATATGTACCTGCCACGTCCTAACAAAAAATAAGTTATTGGTAAATAACGAACACTCAAAAATATTTTCCCTTTAATACGTATAGAATATCAATAAATTTTCGATAGAACATTATACCCACTAATATCTAACCATATCACTTGAACATCTAACTGTCAGAAAAATTGGAATGAAGATGTTTAAAGACATAAAATATTTTACAATTGAATGGATCAATTCGGTTATGCTCAATTTAAAACAAATAATCTCGATCAGCCGGAATAGGGTTACGTTTGCTTTCTCGTTAGATAGGCTAGATCAAAAAATCTGATTGTAACTCAACGCCTGAATGCACTAATAAAATTTAGTTCATCGAATAAGTGTCAAAGGTTCAAAGAACCTTATACAGCTGTTAATATAATATCCTTTATACTTTTCCGGCATCCGATGGAAGAAAGAACAGAACCATTATCGCGATGAAGTTTTTTGATCGCCTACGATGTGAAGGCTCTCATGTATTATTAATAAAATTGCCGCTCCTTTATATTTAAATGCTGATGTGGTAACGTGAGATTTTTTTACACAAATCTTGATAGAGTTTTGAGGAGCCGACCAATATGTATGTTTCAATAGAACTACATAGAAGGCTTTCGACAATCTTAAGAAAGACTTGAAATATCTGATATTCTAAACAGGTATTGTCGTGTATTGTCACGAACCTAGGCCACATTATACGTTATAATTTGAATAGAAAATGGGGCTTGTAATCACATTGCACGTTCCAGTTGTTGCACCTAATATACAAACACAATTTACTTTGCGCCACTCTACTTAAGTCGGCGCTGTGAAATTCATGAATAAACGGCTGTGGTGCAATGTTGAAATATTGTGTTATTAACACTGTTGTAACTAATGCATGTAACCCTCTAATGAATACGTACAAAACCTATTGTTTATTTGGTGCCCGTAGTATCCCCCTTTGTTAAGCAAACCACTTTATTAAAAGCGTGTGTCTTTCATCATTGTATGAATCTCTACGTAAATTGAAATATGCGGTGTTTCCAAACTCACAATTTACAACGTAGTAATAAACATTTATTTCGGAAATCAGGTTTAGGGCGAAATTCTTATGAAATGTACACATAACTAATACACAGTATCGGGAAAATCCACACCGCACAAATTAATTTAAAAATTCGGGACATATGTTTCAAGAGCACGTCGGCTCTCATTCTCAACCAATTCCCACGCACATAATCCTTTTTAGATCGGCAATTGGTTGAGAATGAGAGCCGCCGTGCTCTTGAAACATATGTACCGAATTTTATTAAATTAATTTGTCTGTGTGGATTTTCCCGATACTGCGTACTAGTGATACCAGCCCACAGTCCTTGCAATTCTTTCACGAATGTACACATACGCTTTCCTACGTTTCCACTACTTACGTTTGGTAACACTGACTTGTTAGGGATTTTAATTTTTAAGTAAATAATGTTTTAGTTACACTATTGTGAATGTAATAGAACATAAGTATGTGTTTTGTATTCGTTGTAAGTTCGATGCAAGTCCTATATAGTACAATGCCTAGACGACGATTAAATTCGAAATGAAGAAATGCCATACAATATTTGGAAAAGCTTAGAGGAAAGATATGAAAAGAAAGGCGTTGCCGGATAGATACTATTAAGAAAAAAGATAATTTACACTCAGCATTAGTCCTGACTCAGTGAAAGAGACGGATTTTGTGATATCTGGAAATACTCTACACATCATGTTCCGACGGCATGGAATAGATTTTTTACCCGTCGTTTCGTTGGATCTAAATATAATCAAACCCTTTTCCATGCTCCTAGCGACTGAGGGTAATGGGTTTTTTATGGAAACATATGTGGATTGTTTACAATTTTAATGTTGAAAAAGTGAATTAATAATTTTGGAAAACTGATCAAAAATATAACAACTATATGATTTTTTTACGAAACGATTCCAGCATAGTTTTACTTTTACTAATTGTAAATAAATAAAAGGCAAAATATACGCACATCGCTTGTATTCATTGGTAGAAGTAAGCAACACTTATTCTACAGAAAAAAAACTATTAACAAATAATAGTAACAAATAATAACAAAAATAATGTATTAAACAACACAGATTATAATGTTGAAACAATGAAGGTAATGTAACGAGGATTTAAATTTAAATGTTTAAAACTTAAAAAACCTACGAAATAAAATAAAAATTCAGTTGAAATAATAAGAAATAATCCTAATTTACAAAAGCCGTTTTAAAATTAACTGGAGCTATCACACTTTCATAATATTTCGTGTAATATCCTCCATTAGCAATAACTTCCTCTAACCTCCTAGCCATTGAATTATCCAGTTGTTGGCAAACGTTTGGTGCGCTCTGTAGCCACAGTTCTTCACAGTACTGACGCAGTGCATTTCCATTCTGTAGATTTTGGTTTCCTGACACATCCTCCCAACATCGAACCATTGCGCCCACAAATTTTCTATGGGATCAAGTCTGGGGATTTATTACTTGTGATTGTTCTGGAAACCATTGTTGTACTTGTGCATCAGTGTTATTTGCGCTATTATCCTGTATTAGCACAATTTCGCCATCATTGGCATAAGCTAAAGGGAGGATATATTCTTCTGGCAAATTCAAATAAACATTTACAACCATGTTATTATATGCATATACATATAAACATTAACGAAAAATGTAAATATATACGCACATAATTCTTTTGGATCACACAACACAGCTGGTTATGCACAGCGTATTAGTAGCGACAGAGATTCCCACGTACAGACAGCTGTTTTGGACTTCCTAGTGCTCATGAGTGTGCGACGGGGAATGCCTGCCGCTTTTTCAGCACGCCATATACATACACTTTACAATAGATATTGACAATGAAAAATCATAGCCGACATCTAGCGCAAAGCGCAGCATTCATAGAAGGCATTCCCCGTCGTACACCGATGAGACAAGGAAGTCCGAAACAGCTGTCTGTACATGGGAATGTCTGTCTCTACTAATATGCTGTGCATAACCAGCTGTGTTGTGTGATCCAAAAGCATTATGTGCGTATATATTTACATTTTTCATTAAGGTTTATATGTATATGCATATATTCCTGGTTATTTTACCTGCATGCCAGAGAGTATTACCACAAGTAATTTTCAGAATTTTATTTTGTTAAACATCTACAGTTATTAATTGGAATAAAATTTCCTAGCCCATGACTGCACAAATCCATGCCCAATACTCAGCGGTAACTCTTCCGCTGGTTTTTGCTTTTACAACATATTCCTTTTCATATCTTGTCTTTTCAGGTCTCTACACCTTTTGTTTGACATTAGCCCAGTCAAAGTACAAGTGCTGTATTGCAAATACCCTCCCCCCCCCGATTTTGAGAATGTTGTTCAGTAAAATGAATGCCACATGCGAGTCTTCTACATCTTTTACCAGCTTCTTTTAACCGTTGATTGTGTTGATTGTTCTTGCACTGACAGATAAACGAAGACATGCTATGTGTGTATATATTTTGCCTTTTGTATATTTGTAATTGGAGACACTGAAGCTATGCTTTCCTAAAGTTATTAATTAACTTGTATAAGTTATCATTTTCTTATACACTTGTTGACGTTGTTTCACCGAACACACTATTATGAATCAATTTGAAATTTTGACCTATCTAAATTTAATAATTGTTTTAATATTAATTGATGTTCCTGAAGTAATTACCAATTGGTTAAATTGTGTTTTAATCCCATCTCCCCATCTCATCCGTAAGAAGCGCAAATAAGGGTTTGTTTATTTTAAAATCTAAAATACAAAATAGGATACGGTGGCTTAAAATAGTAAAAAATAAAAAATACCCTTACCACCTCGATGAGTGA
>JARFOC010000735.1:116372-149214 GCA_031763485.1 Osmoderma eremita | reverse complement strand
CATATGCTGAATTTTCTTTTCCTAACTTTCAATAGGATTCCTTGTGCTGTTACTGGGACTTTCCTAGACTTCATTCTACCTGGTTATCTTGAATTTACACAAAATCCGCGAAATTTGAAACCAAAATATAGGTTTTTATCGCTTTAATAAGTTAATTCCTCGTTGCTCTAGGATTTTCCACATCTTCTCTCGTGGTACTCTGTCAAAAGCTTTTTCTAAATCCATAAATCTATACTCTTTCTTGTTTGAGTAGCGTTTTTTTTTTTTATCTATAATATATACAACGGACAATTTAATAACCTAAATTATTATGGTTCTACCATTATCTAAATCTCCGTTAACTTCATGCAGCCATCTACAGTTCTTTTATAACTTTATCTAATTCAAATATACTATAATATATAAACACGAGTAAAGAAGCTGTATTCAGTGAATTCTATACGGACCGCTCTTTACTAAAGAGTGGTTTCAAATGGCATATATTGTCTGCTGTCAACGTTTCTCTGCTGCAGAAAAGTGGAGCTGTACAATACCGTTTGATATATCGTACATACATATATCTCATGGTAATGGTATGCCTTCTATTGTGTATGATTTCACTGTAAAATCTTGTGACGAATAAGGTACTTATTGAATCTACTTAGAGCACTTGCATTACAGACAATGCTGTAGTATTTGAAAGGGGAACAAAACCCGTTGTTTTGTCATCTGAAGTAACTAGTAACTATTCCTTCTGCATGTACACCAACCCACGGGGAACTTACATTTAAAGATTTTATATAGAATGCTGCTGTACCATTGTAAAAAGCTATTGAATCGGTTTACGTATTGATCTAGTTTCTACCAAATTTAATAGGCACTACCAAATCGTACGCAACAAGGAAAACTTCGATAGAAACTTATCAATGGAAACTTGCATCCATATCTAATTCAATTTCGAAGATCCTACTACCCAGAACCACACCCTTCCTTACTTTCTCAACTAGCCCAAGGCAAGCAATCCAATCCAAGCCCTGTTTCCATCTCCTCGGGGAGAACGCTCTACGTACATTTAACTAGGAACCATACAAACGTACTTCCTTCCTTCTACTAAACCCCCCACGGCCAACTCAATATCAATTAGCGAGGCCATAGATTAGATCAAACTCCTCTCACACCCCACCATCTCCTCAAACTCCGTTCCCTGCTTCCCTTAGCGTTGTGATCCGCCTCGCTAACTTAAACGAATGCACGTCGGCGTTAATTGGAGATTGTCTCTTCACCCCCCTACGCGAGAGTTGGATCTCTCGCTTGCTCTTAGTACGAATGAGTTGGAGTGGTAGAATGGAACGGGCTGCGAGGGAAGGGGGTGGCTTTTCACGACCTACGTGACTACACAAAGGGTCGTCGTCGGCCGACTGCGAAGTCTGGGTGAATATTCCAGGGGAAGACCAGTCCCTCGCATACGCACATAAAAGGTGAAATTGCGAAATGCGAGTGTATGTATGTACATTGAGTCTGGAAAGGGAATTAGGTGTTGGCTTTAAGTAAGGGTTGTTTCGATCGTAAGGTCTGTCTGGGACCTCCCAGATTTCTGCTGTAAGGTGATTGTATCTTACTACACGAGGAATTATCAAATTAGTTTATTCTTTTCAACTCTTTTTTTACAAACTAATGTTCCAGTAAATCGCATCTACCTACTGATATATCAACGGGCATCGATCGACTCGACTTCTATCATAATTTATGTGCTATATAACCAACCATCAGGTAGATCATATCTCATACCTACCTCTTAAAGCCATCTGGAGTCTGAGTATACATAACCGTAGGCTCTGCATTGCCCTCGCGTTGCCTCAGCTGGTGTACTACAGTTCGAGCTACAGTGATCTGATTAACGGTTGAAGGGAAGTTAGTGGGGTAGAATGTGGGGCGGGCGGATGTGAACGATCCGTGGTACCAAGTCACGTTTTCTTTCTGTTTTGTGTAACTTGATTTGCAGCACTGGCCACCATTCATTCATAAACATGCCCGACTCTAACTACGTAGTATAGAAATTACAGTCTCTTCTGGTGCTAATATGAAAACACAAATTATACCAACTGTTTCTGCGCCCTAGACAAAAGCGAATCATTACTTCCAACCATGAGAACTTCGCATATCTTCCGCTCAAAACTTTATTATTCTATACTCTAGTTAAGGGCTTACAATGTCGTACGTATACTCGCATAAGATTCTATTTGCTAACCTTGTATTTGTCCGGGAAATTGCGGTTATACGAAAACGGGCACGAATCGAATTAATTTAGTTTAAACAAAACGGGCATACAGCCCCCGTGATGCGACGAATACAAATCATTCAACTGATATAATTGAATTTTAAGCGGCGGGCGTTAGTGCGCGAAAGAGCTAACCTAACATTTGCTTGGGAATTGCAGGAATCTGTACCGATAGCGCCATCTGTGAGATACTAAAGGAACTTTCGATGTTTGAAGTACAATTTTACTTACAGTTTTTGATACTTTAGAACGGTAAAAGATTCGTATTTCAATTATTTTTGTTTGTATGTTTATAGGGAAGATGATCATTTAAACGTTTCACTTTTTCTCTTACAATTTACAAATAAAATTAATTGTAACGACGTCATTAAAAGCCGATTTGACCTCTTTTTACCGAGCATCGATTTTGTAATTTATGTGAGTCTCCTATTCTGTGTAGGGAGGAGAGAAATTTCGTTTTCGTTAGGCGTTTTCGGTTGTTGTAATTGAGTAAATGACAACATGATGAGATGACCCGGGACAATTTATCAAAATGTCATTAGCACGAAGGCTCTGCGAGGAATCGATACACTTCGGGTTAGTAAAATCGCTTTTGTGCCGTTAGAACAAAACGGAGCTGATCCAGTCTGTGCATATACAGGATTGGCGGATATTTCGGGTGACTCGTTACCGGGTTTATACTTAGTAATGCAAATCACGCGACCTCATGTAATCAACGTAATTTTAGTTGCATTTAATTGCATGTATCACAAGTATACCTTTACATAAGAAAAATTTCAAAAAAGTTCAGAAAAATAATTATTTAGACGTGTGTAAAAATACCACTACCTTTGGAAACAAATGATTGGTGAAAGAATTGCAAGGACTGTGGGCTGGTATCACTAATACGCAGTATCGGGAAATCCACATCGCACAAATTATTTTGATAAAATTCGGGACATATGTTTCAAGAGCAGGTCGGCTCCCATTATCAACCAATTCCCGAATTATTATTATTAGTAAACAAATGATTATTCAAAATTTATTCAGAAGTTAAAGAAAACAAAATGGAACGAAAACAACTTGATTTACTACGTTATCACATTAGGTGTACCTATTCGTTTTATGGGATTGGTTACTATAGGTTTGTTCAGTTTTATAAAGAAACTGAATTGTTGTGTTTCTTTTGATAAAGTGAACTAACCAAACTCTCCTCTCTCTGCCCCGCTAGTAACCTTCCCTAATGTAGGATCAGATAATCAATTCAAATAAACCAAATAAAAAGCTAACCTCAAAATAGAATTTGTTTACATATTATAACAGCTTTAAAAACAAACAAAAATATATAAATCCGTAGAGTTAGATCTTCTGAAGAAGATATAGTAATAGTATGTTATTATTTTTTATTTGTTGTAACCTTATACAAAGATTGTAGTAATTTCATGATTGTTACTCTTACTTCTTGAGTATTGTTTTATCTTAGGAAGTTATATTTCAAAATGATAGCTCCAGAATTTCTGACGAATCCTCAAGTGAATCTGATAAGGAAAGAACAACAATACAATACAATAATTGATAAACAGAAAACAAAGAGCTTATGTTATTTTGACAGTGAATGTTGGTTATTTCATGGTGTTGATTTCGTCACTTCAGTTTTTTGGTTTGTTCATTTTCACCTAAGTGAACTGATCAAAGCTGTAAAACGAATACGGCTATTGTATTTCGATTCCCGCTTGGTGCTCGTCATTTGTTTCCAATGCTAGTGGTGTTTTTAATAATTAATAATTTTATTACTTTTTTGAAATTTTGCTTATGTAAAGGTATACTTGGGATCGTTGTTTTCAGAAAAAAAAATCTCCATCAGAATCATTAAAAAAAATAGTCTAATTGAAAAGAAAATTGGCCCTAAAACCTTCAAACGCTGAAGGGCCTATAAATAATTTTATCAGCTCATTTTATAGCCTTCAAGGGTTTCTCCTTAACCGTACGCCCTATATAATAATCAGGGTTCAAACTTCGGCCCATTATTATTCTTACTGTTCGTAAACGATTTACCCAAATTCATGTTTCTTTAATGTGTATTGGATAGTTGCATGTTGCATATTAAATGGTGTCTATTTCCTTTGACAAATAAATAAATATTAATAAAAGCCCAGCCGGGGGCAAATAATGGGAGTAATTACTAGATAAATTATTTTATTTAAATGCATCATAATATATTCTCACAGATAACACTATACAATACGAAAAAGGAATTTGGGAGGGTTTTACAAATTAACATCACAGACTCGTACAAGATAACAGGCGAACCAAGGCCTAAGCCAAACAAGGGCAGGTTGTAGTTGTTGGTACGACGCGAAGAAGTGCATGAGACAGTCTACAATTGCTGCAGTGTGAAAGGCGCAGGCCTGGATTCACTACATCAGATGTAACACCTGCACGCTACTAATTAAAACATAAGTATATTTAAATCACATGTGCAGTTAAGTCACATTTGGATATTGAGATTAACCAAAAGACACATTCGATGCGTTGCAATACATATTATATATTTACATGTTTGATACTCATTTACCTGCATATATGGCTATCGCGAAGATAAAGGATGAATTAAAACTGGATAAATATTACTTATAGATAGGACTTTTGCATCTTACTAACACAAAACTTAAAAATCCAATTGTCTCTGGCGAATTTTCATCAACCTGTCATTTTATGACAACACATTTCACACGTTACCGGATTCTGCTTTTAAGACACCCCCATTCCCTTACTCGATCGATAACAATCTACAATCGTACATCACCCAATAAAACACACCTTGACAAATGCCACCATTCAAACACCATATAAGAACATATTTCTGCCGTTTTCCGACGCATCCAGACGTGTCGTTTTTATCGTTAAATATTCGCGTTCCCCCAACCATTTCCGCGCGTCGCACACGTTAGTCGCGCGAGCTCTCCTGAGTTTGATTTATTGGATCTTTTCGGAAATGAAGGAAGACCTACCTCCATTTGAGTGCGTGTATTTTTAGGGGAAATAGCGTGAAAACTGATCAATATTGTACTCGTAAATGGTTCCTCATATTTTGTGATGGTAGTAATTTGGAGTATTTTGTGTCAAGTGGCATTGACAGATAAATAACGTTTTCGGTTGTAAGGTAAAATGAAATGCGTGCAAGAATTATTCAAACATACACCTGTTATTTGACGATATTCTAAATGTGTACAGCAGTGAATACATTGTATTCGTTTTAGTTTACTATTTCTAGGTTGAGATAAAAAAATGTTTAATAGCTGTGAAATTACCAAGATCAATAACGCATTCGTATACGAATAGCGAAGTTAATCCATTCAAATTGTATGTTTCTTAAAACTACAAATTCCTTAATAAATGTAATTTAACACAAAAGGTAATAAAAACCAATTGCGTTGCAATTCCTAACGGTGGTACATACAGATCTGGCCCTAGCCCACGACATTTAAAAGATATTATTTTGAATGACTCACCCATATAGAACCATAGGTCTTGCTAGCATACTGTATATAAATAAGGACATTTCGCTTTAAAAATATTTATCGGTTGAACGTTGCCAACAGACGAGACGGAGGGCGTACATTAAATTTTAGACTTTTCCTCAGACTCCACAGTCGCGTATTTTTGGAGCCCGTACCGGCCAGACAACATGCCGCATTTTTATTGCCCCGATATTTATAATACCGCCTGCTGTTCTGCTGTCGTCGAGGCTAACGTTGCATTATGCAAATTCATTCAGACTTTTATCCAGTAGCAGTCGTCTGTGGAAGACAGACAGAGTTCTATGTATGTGTCTGTAATAGATTTTAAACATTATGCGTCATAAATAGAAGTATATCATATATCTTAAAACATATCTATACCGTGCTTTTTTTGTAACGTTACACATATGTAGGTATTTCCTATAAGTACCGTTAAGGTGCAGTAGAATTGTTCAACCGCACACACGACATGGAAGTAGAAGAGAAGGAAATAGAGGAAGCAGAAGTAATAGATACATTGAGGCATATAGAAAATCAGCAGGCCATGATAGAGTTACGCCCGAAATGCTAAAGAATCTAGGGAAACAAGGAATTAAAATATTGACACACCTACTTAATAAAGCATGAAATGAAAGCAAAGTCCCTGAAGACTGGAAAATTGGAATCGTGATGCCTATATTTAAAGAAGCAGGCAATAGGATCTGTGCTAATCAAAGAAGTATTACCCTCCTAAGTATAGTTTCTAAAACGTACGAATATATTCTAGAAAGAAGGTTGAAGACAAGAATGGAACAGGAAATGTCGTAGTAACAGGAAATGTCGTAGGCACAGAGCGCGTTTGGGAAAGGGAGAAGTGCCCAGGACCATATATTTACCTGGAAAACAAATAATAGAAAAAACAAGAATAAAAAACACGCAAGTATACTTAGCCTTTCTGGATCTGGAAAAGGCATTTGACACAATGCCACAGAGAGCTGTGTGGGAGTGTTTACAGAGACTAAAAAGAGATAAAAAGTTTATATGATAGCAACAAGAATTATGTGAGGAAAGACAATATGCAGTCGGAGGTTTTTGCTATAAACGATGGATTGAGACACGGAGGAGTAATGAGCCCAACACTGTTTATCCTGATCATGGAATATGTCATAAAGGCAGTGGAAAAGAGAATCCGCAGAATCCATATAGGATATACTAGATTGGGGCTAGTTTACCTCTCCAAGTGTGTCTTCGCGGATAACTTGGTGATACGTGCATCAACAGAAAGAGGATTACAACAAAATGTAACCATATGGGAAGAAGAACTAAAAAAGAGAAGACTAAAAATCAACATAGGCAAAACAAAAGTTATGACGCTGGGTAATGAAAACAATCGGATAAATATAGTCGGAATCAAGAAAATATAGAACTAGTAGATGAGTACAAATATCTGGGAATATTGTTGGAAAGAGAAAGTAATATAGATAGTGAACTAAGAGAGAATAAAGAGCGCGGCAAATGTGTATCACAGCTTGAACAGGCATTTACTAAGGAATAGAGAAATAAGCATAAAAACTAAACTAACAGTGTACAAAACAATCTTCAAGTCTACGTTAATTTATGCGAGCGAGAATTGGGTCCTTAATCATTCGCAAAGAAGCAAAATACAAGCTATTGATATGAAGTATATAAGCGTGGTCAAAGGTATTGCCCGAATGGACAGGATAAGGAATGACGCAGTTAGAGAAGAACTTGGAGTGGAATCGGTTCTCACTACTATCGAGAGGAACTAGCTTACATGGTTTGGGCATCTGAACCGAATGAACGAGACTAGGCAGGTTAAACGAATATGGGAGGCAAAGGTACACAATAGTAGAGGCAAGGGAAGACCAAAGAAAACATGGAACGCGGAGATAGGACTAATTCTAAAGAGTAGGGATAGGGGCCGGACGGAAGCTGTAAGAATGGCGAAGAAGAAGAAAGAATGGGCAGATTCTGTGCACCTGTGATAATACAACCATCTGCTTTGAGTTTCTTAAAAATATTGAGCATAGTTTTCGCACATGCTATAGGTGTTCAGGATAACTGACTGAGAACATGTCCCTAATCAGTCTTAAGTTATTATTCTTCTGCTACCACGTTATCATTGACACCTCTTCATATTTGTACTACCACCTGTTCAAAATTTAAATAAATTTGCTACTTTTCAATAAAATATATTTAATTTGTGATTGATGTATGAATAAATATAAAATAAATAAATTATTAAATTAATAAAGAAATATTTGACACAAAGAATTGTTTTTTCCACACTGATGACGCGTTAACGTAGAACTGGTTGCCTACTATGTCGCTTAACGTTACCTGTAGGAAATACCTATATGTAACGTTACAAAAATAAAAACCTAAATTACATAAATAATTACGTCAGAAATATTCGTTTGATAATATAAAATACCCGTAATTATTTTACGGATGTTGAAAATCAACTTACGTTACGTATATTGTCGGGAACAATCATGTGAAGCGGAACTGCAGTCATTAAACGATTTCCTCCGCGTTATTCCGCTACCGACGACCATCCGTCGTATTATAAATGTACGAAAAGCATTCGTAGAATGGCAACGATCTGTTCCTGTTCCTATATTTTTGAGGTTATTTAAGATAAATGTAAATAGTTCTTGCTCGCATACTGTATGTCAAAGTTCAAGATCATCCACCACTTTTCCAATACCCAGGCTCGCACCAATATCCAATGCGACCATTATAAATTCTATATCTTGTATCTGTTCTTTGTTTCTTCCTCTTGATTTCTAGTCGATAGTACCTCGTCTAGCGTTGGATACGCTTGCAATTAATTATCAAAACATATCTTTGTCAGAACGTTTTAATTCCAACACCAAATAATTTTCTACAAGGTGATCGATTAAATTTCATCAAAACTAGAAGTATAATGTCTGCGTTTGTTACAAAATTTTTCCATACAAACGAAACTTGGGGAGGGGAGAATGCCCTCGGTTTCCAAATATTTTAAAATTGCAAAGACGAGATGAAGATTTGCTTGCTTATTGTCAACACTTAACGGCTTTCATTATAACCTCAACCAGAGATTCGAAGACATTCTTCACTTGGTGATCCCCGATTGGGTGCTGGATCCTTTTGCAAGTGTACCCACAAACTCAAATTAATACATACTAATACAAGAGCAATTTATTAAATTATCCACAAATGAGGCGTTGAAACCAATGTTCGAACAAATTTAGCACACATTCTGGTTGCAAAAACATATACCGATTTTATATCCCGCATTATAGGTCACTGTTCGGAAGCTGTTGATTGCTATCCCATCTTCTTATTCAGTAGAGCGTGGATTTAGTGCAGTTATGAGCCCCATCGCGAAAACCGACTGGAAATAAGTGCACAGAGGAGAACATTAATAATCTCATATCGGTCCATCAGATTCACTCATCTCATTAGAAAAAATACTAACGTGGTTTTCTATCTTACTTCTACTTTAAATAATAAATGTTTACGTCGTCATTTACTATTCAAGACATTTGTAATTTTTCTATTATGCAGTTATATGGAATTATTTCACTTGGGAGGTTCATTGTCAGGTTTTTGCTATAAGAAGTCCATGCGCATAAGTTTGGGAACCATTGATCTACACATTAACGTGTGCTTACTTTTGCCACCCTTTTGTATGTCAAAGTTATTACTACTACTAGCTATTGGCCCATCGATAAATCGACAAATTGACAAATCTAAAACGACATCGAACCATTGGTAGCCGTTATTACTAGGACATACGATACTAACCGTTTTCCAGCAACGGTACAACGGGCGATCATTGTTTCGAAAGATCTGTACCGAGATATTCGATAAAAGGGAATTGTAAAATAGTAGTCCAAGCGGAGGGGGTGAGAATGCACCCGTTGCACTGCTAGAGTCCCTTCGAGCCCATTGTTTTCGAACCGTCTACGACCTACGCCATCTTCCAATACGTCTGTTCGGAATAATAGAATTGTATCGTTATTCCTATGCTCCGTGGATGCGGATATAATCAGCGATCAAAAACAAGTAATGCAACTTCCATTTCCTATAGTGCAATAAACATTTCCTTGTACTGGTAATCGAATTTTCATTAGTTAGTTCGCGTAACAGTTCTAAATTGCAACAGCGCATTGTTCAACGTCGCAGCTACGCCAGAATTGTAACCCAGAGCCAGAGATTGGTCGTGAATAAAATATGTTCTGTTTTAAGGAATGAACTCGTAAATGTTTTAAGGGATTTGCAACTTCAAGCAGTACCTCTCCGTATGATGTAACTAGTATTTAAGCTCGCTTCTTGAATAATATGCAGTGCACTAGACAAAATACACTTTGAGTGCTAGTTTTAATGTGATATTACAAGAGCGTTTGCCAAATCGTAACTAACAATATGTCAGTACAACGAAGTATTGAGGTTATAATAGTATAGTAGAGCAAATAAACGGTTAAAAAAATAATCTTTCTATAATAATGAATACAATAATTAGGGAAATCTGTCTAAAATGAATAAGGAATAAATACAAGTTTGTATTCTTGTAATTCTCAAAAAAGAATTAAAAATGGTTTCTTGGCCAGCAATGGCGAAATTATTATCGATTACTAAAGAGGAAAATCAAGATTCAACGATTACTAAAGAGAAAAAACAAGATTCAACGATGCATGGCTAGATTATTACTGACTGTGGAGTACCACTTGCCCTTGCAACCGTATCTAAAGAACCGAGGGCCACACCACGCATCTTTTACATGCATTTTATATTTCGGCTTTTTATATTTCGGCAATAGGGCGTTCCAGGTACTGCCACCTGACAACTGGCGCCTGTACCGTAAATTTCGGCCTTTTTGACAGTATAATTTTTAATATTTTGACGTACAAGCGATATTTGTGTTACTTACAGTGGCTCAAAAAATTATCTTGGCCAAAAGTGGAATTAACTCGTGTTATTATTTTTTTTACAATTTTCGACGCGGATTATCCCCATAACAGCGCATCGATCAACTTAATTCGGAATTTGGTGATGAAGCACCATTAAAGACTAGTGTACGCCGAATTCAATCGTGACTGTGCAATCACTCACTGACGAATTTCGTGAAGGCCGTCCAAAATCAGTTGTTCTTCCGAAAAACATTGATGCTGTGCGTGAACTGATATTGCACATGTGACGTATCGTGAGATTGAGGTATCCTTGGGTATTAGTGGGACCAGCATACATTCAATATTGCATCGATATTTTGTCGTCAAAAAGATTATTCGTGTTGGATTCCACATAATTTGACAATCGGTCAAAAAAGGCTCTTGTGGATTGGTCGAACGAAATACTCCAAAAATACGGTACTTCAAAACATATCTACGACATCGTAACAGGGGACGAATCATGGATCTATGTCAATGAGCCCGAAAGTAAACAGCAGTCGACTGTGTGGGTCTTTCAAGATGAGCCAAATCCAACAAAAGTTGTTCGGGCACGAAGCACTTCGAAGCAAATGGTCGCCTGTTTTTTACGTGGCAACTGTACCATTGGTGCAACGTCGGACCATCAATTCTGAATGGTACACAACCATTCGTTTGACAGAAGTATTCGGGAAAAATCAGGGAAACCAACCGCCCAAGATGGATCATTCTCCACCAGGACAATGCGACCTCTCCAACATTAGCTTAAACAAGAGAGTTTTTTGGCAGCTGAAAAAGTTGAGTTGATGGGTCATCCACCGTACAGCCCTGATTTGGCACCCAATGACTTCTTGTTGTTTCCGCACATCAAACCAAAATTACGTGGTCAACATTTTTCGACGGCTGAAGAAGCCATTGATGCTTTCAAAATGCATATTTTGGTGGTACCTCAATCGAAGTGGAAGAAGTGCTTCGTAAACTAGTTCAAGCGCATCCCTCGTACATTGACAACTACAAATGTGTTTTGTACATATGTTTCGCTCATATTTAAAGTTATCGACTTTCCGATTTTATATCGCTTTTTGACGAATATACAGGCTGTTCCCAAAGTAATCTCAACATTGTTGTGGGTGATTCGTCATTCAATTTTATGTACGAAAAGTTCCTATACGAATGTGTGGTAAGTTCTTTCGTTATTGAGATACAGGGTGTTATTTTCTTAATTCTGTATTTTAGAATTATATTCAATTCTTGAGCCACCGGTTATCAAAATTAAAAAGAAACTACATGTTTAGTATTAGTGGTCTTTGGAATTCTGACAATTATTTATTCATCAATGCCGACCGTTACCCAGCGCTTATCATATTCCGAAACGTTTAGTAGGCTGCATCTTCGTTTACAAGAAAATTGAACTTTGGCTAAATCAAAAAAAAAAAAACATTGGAAGACCTAGAACTATCAGAGATCCACTATATTAAGATCAATAAAAATTGCATAAAATTAAATGACAAAGCACCCACCAACAATATTTCAGAATATTTTCGAAATATACTGTATATGAAATTAGGTCAAAATATCTAATATTAACGGCCATTTTTGTATGGTACTAATAATATTCAAATTTTTGCGTTCGTTTTTCAAACAAAAAACTATGACTTAATTGATATTGCATGGTATTAAGTACAAATGAGAGATGATCAGGACCATCTGTACGGAAAAACTCTGTTACTCCAAGGATGGACAAAATTGTGTTGTATTAAACATTGAATGTTCAAAACTCAAATGAAATCTTTGTACGGATTTTAACTTTATTTAGACAGGTTATTATCACTAGTACCAGGCACTTTTAGGTATTTTCTCCCGCTACATCCCCACCACCTCACTATTATTACAAAGAAATACAACTTTCCCCTTGGAACGCGCAAAATTGTAGAGAGGATGTTATAGTAGATATTTCTACATTCTCAAACTAAAACAGCCAAGGGATAGTTATCATTTTTTTTAATTTCTCCTTTTCTTTCTTCGCTTTTATCTAGGTATACACATGTATATGTGAGGTGATATCCGTATAATAGTTTCATATTGTCCCACAATTAAGGAGCCAGGCACTTACTACTTCTCTACAAAAAGTAAGAAAAAATACACATTATATAAATGGAATATAAAGGAGGGAACGCAATACGGTCCTAGATAATCGCATTATCCTTCGACGTCTGCCATCTGAATGAACGTTGAATAGAAGTGTCAAACGGATCCTAACGCGATTCCATTGTCAACAACAATGACGGAACAGGGACGGAAATGTGCGATGAGAACGAATTATTTTGTTCCAACATTGGGGGGAACTCTTTACTTTACAAATTCTCTTTTGTTAAACTTTGAAATGTGGTTATTTGAAGTTTTTTCTTTACTCGAAAACATTTGGTTGAATCCAGCCAGCAAGACTGAGTTTTGAGTTTCCTACAGTTCTGTGTTTTATTCCGGAAGAAGAGAAATTCACTTAATTAAAATACGAATTTACCTTACAATTGGCCAATATACAAAAGAGGAGATAATAGAGGGTATTCAAATAATAAGGGAATTAGGATGGTAAAAATATATTAAAGATAATAGTTTGAAACTATCCGCCAATGGATAGTACCCAGGGTCTTAATCGCATCGAAAACCAGATGTTTCACTTATTTACATGTTTTATTATATTCAACTACACTACATTACTCTTTACTACGTTACTCTTTAGTTACTTCCATCAACGATGAATGAATGCTTAATGATTAGACTCCAAAGTATGAGAGAGCTTTTACTACATCAACATTACTCATATATACGGGCATTCACTGTTGATACAGCGATCCGCAGATGAACGACATAAAACTTGTCGTAATTTTAATGCAGTTATCCGGGGAGAACGAATGATTTTGCTTATAAAATTTTTATGAGAAAAGACCTACTTACGTTTCCCACGGGAAAGCCGTAGTAAATCTTTTCCCTACTCTTGCCACTACCACTAAGAAGAGAGGCATTCCCCACAGTCGTTTGCATTTTAAAAGATCCTAAAAGGCTCTTATATATAATGATTTGTTAATTTCTGATATTCCCTTTATACTCTCCCCACACGAGCACACGCACACACAGGTTCGTCCTTACAAACTTCACCGTTACAATTTTCCCCCGCCGAGAAAATATATCCCCCAATCGTATAATAGCGTTACATATAATAATGTAGCGGTGAGAAATAAGACCGGTGGAAGGTCTTGGGAGGCTAAAGAAAATCCTTCCTTATGGGGATAAAAACGTTAGTAATAAAAAATGGGGGAATTTGAATATTTACTGGGGGAATGGAGAGTTGACATAGTGGACTTCAAAATTTGACGAAAATAATATCGTGAGCTCGAAGGAGAGAACTTTGAGGAAGTGAAATTGAATTTCCGTCACCTCGCCTCGGGCTAGATGTAAAAGAAGTTTGAATACGCGTATGTGCTTATCTGAATCTTAAATCGCACCCTTTCGGGGTGATGTACAAAGTGAATTTTATGCAAATAAATTTGGTTGAAAGTACAAGTTTGACGTCTAAATTCATCATTTTTTAAAAGACTGCGCGAGTTCGGAATTTTCAAATTATCTTGATAATTAGAAGGGAAATGTTTTCAACTTGGTCAGCAGTTTTCCTTAATCCCTACATATCTAATATCTCATGAAAAATTCGCATTTGAAAAGCTTCAGTGTAAATCCGACCTCTTGAAGTCTTTGAAATACAGCTCTTAAATTATCTTCATGTTCCTTCCTTGTTTGTCCGATAACAATGATATCATCTAAGAAATTTGATGCACCTTTCAAACCTCTGAGTGTTTGTTCCAATGTTTTTTTTTTAAATTGCACTCGCAGGCATTATACCAAATGGAAGTCGATTCGTTTTGTATAGGCCTTTGTGTGTACTCCATGTGAGAGGTTTGGCGGAATCATCATCTAGCTCTAACTGGTTGTAGGCATCGCTCATATCCAATTTCGTAATGATTCTCCTCCATTTAATTGTGAGAAAATATTTTCAATCTTAGGTAGCGGGTAGCGGGTATCTGCTGTAAACAATTTGTAAAAAATTGTTTACAGCAGTTTTATAATCGCCACATAATCTTAAATGTCCATCTTTCTTCAATACTGGAACGAACGGAGTGCCCCACTCACTGAAAACTATAGCTGAGATAACTCCTGCTTTTTATAATCTTAAAAGTGCCGATTCAACCTTGGTTTTATGGGATAGTGGTAAGGATGGAGGCTTATAATAAACTGGATTAATGACATCTGATTTTAAATACAATTTAAATTTCTCGTGTTTATAACAACCTAATTTATCGGAGAAAACTAATTTAAATTCATCCGGTAATAAGCTAATGTCATCAATATTACATATATCAACTAAACTAAATTTAAATCTATATAAAAAAATCTCGCCCTAATAAATTCTGATTCCTTTGGTTACACACTACGTGAACAATAAAATTGTTACATTCAATATTCTCATATTTTAAGTTAACTTTGATAAATCCGAAAGTTTCTATTTTATTGCCATTGGAACTTTTTAAAGTTACCGTACTTTTATATACTTCACAAGTGCCTGTAAAGTTTGAATTATAACAATGTTCGGTAATAACAGATAGACCTGCTCCACTGTCTATTTGCATAGACAATTCTATTCCATTAACAAATACTTTGGCATAAATAGGTCTATTATTTTGGAATTGAATGTTGCAAATTTGTAGCTGAGCCAATTTCTTGATCTTCTTCTATAGAGTTAACAGTATCTTGTTTCTTGCTAACACGACACACTTTAGCTAAATGTCCAATTTTGCCGCAATAATTACATTTATACGACACATACTTTCAGTTTTGGTTACCAGTGTGATAGCTGCCGCAATGTTTACACATCCAACAGTTTTTATGCTCCCCATTATTACTAATCTTGCTATTAACGATCTGCTTATGTTTTCTTCCTTAATAGGTTTAGTTCGTATTCATTTTTTAATGCAAATTCTTTATTTAATGCAATTTCTAACAAGGTATTTAAGGTTTTATCTGACTTTTCTTCGCACAGCCGATCTCGAATTTTTCCTTTGAACAATCCGCAAATGAACGTATCTTTCAAAACACGTTGTAAATTATTGCCAAATTCACAATTAATTGACAAGTTGGGGATTCTTGGGTACCAGCTATTAACTGATTCGCCGTCCATTTTTTTGGCATCATAAAATTCGATTCTCTCTCTATAAACACACGTTGTAGGTGAAAAATGGGTTTTAAGAAGATTACACAGTTCTTCATAGCTTTTATTCTTGGGTAAACGAGGTGTATAAGGATCTCTTAAAATTGTGTAGGTCTCTGGTCCAATAATGCAGCTACTTTCTTCTTTACAATTTCCGTATCAACTATTTCGTTAATTGTGAAATACTGCTCCAATTGTACCTGATATAGAATTCAATTATCTGTTTTAATATTAAAACCAGTTATTGCACCAATTAACGACATAACCCATCTTAGTTTTATATACTGGTCGCCAATGTGGTCTCCGTGGTTATAAGGCTTAAGGAAATCTTTTTAATGAAAGAATTAAACTAATGATGCACACGTCAACAAATATATTTAAAAAAACTGACAAATAATAATCAACTGTTTCTACATGGCAATACTATACGTTACACATGGGATATTAAAATTATAAACTAGTTTTCCTAAAATATTTGAAACAAGCAAAGAAATTTTTTATCATGGTTGGTACAAACTAATAAATAATTAAGAAAGCCTTTAGATATTCGACACAACTAGATCTGTTTGTTAAAAAAAACCTTTTTGTATTTAAGCGCCCGTTATACCCTGCTAACGAAAATATCCCTGCTATGAAAAAGCTTTATTTCCAGACAGTTTAAATAACAATAGAAGTGTTTATATTCCCATTGTCTTCATAGGCGTTGTTGTATTTAGTAATCATCACAAATATTCTTCATAATTTAGTCTCTGACGGTGTTCCGTTACCATAAAAAGAAACTTCCTTTGAGGGTTTATAAGAGTTAATTTAGACTTAATTATCTCCTAACGAAAACCTATTAGCAATGTTTATGTATTTCGTTGTTTAAGAATTGGTTGTAAAAGATACATTAAGGTGTGGAGGCAAGATTTACTCACACCGAGAATATTATTTAAAAAAAGATAATATATTTTTCTTTTTATGAGGAATAATGTATGTGGTTGGAAGATTAGGTAAGGAAAAAGTCAATTATTCCTGCAGCCATTGTTTCGTAACAGAATAATTATTAAAGAAATATCTCATCGAAACCGACAAACAATAAAATTACCGCTACCGGTCTTGAACCGGGAACGTGGTAAAAGCAGGGTCCCAGACTATTCATCAAATCGACACTTACATGTAATAATATATGTAGGTAAATACATACGCGTATGCCCACATCAGAACGGGGGATTGCTTTATGAGTTACAACCGCGCGTTCGAAGAAATTCTAACAATATTACTTTATAAAGGGTTCGAAAATACCCCCATCCGCGGCCAAACAATAGCCCAATCTATCGTAAAACTCTCGCCTCACTTCTTTGAGATTTCTAGGGGTTATTGTCGAAGAAATTCTCAACGGTTCTACTTGCAACTGCTGCAAGCTCGCTATTATTGCAAAACTGTAAAGATTTTGTTTGACTAACCCCACAGAAAAAAATCGCCAGGATTGAGGAAATAAATGTGAAAATGAATTCAAGATCTTAAGGTCTAGTATACCGCCACACGGAATATATTGACTTAGAATTAGATATTAGACCGAATTCAGAGCCAGGCGTCAGTTTTACTTCGTCAACTTTAGTTTTTAAAAAATACAGAATGTGTCTGTTAAAATCATTCTTAAAAATATATATTTAGGGTATTTAGTTTTACCACTGACACACTGTATATCTATTTTATACATTCTTGTACTATAGAATATCAAAAAACACAGTACATCGAAGAATATGTATTTTCACACAACTTATCGTCATTAGGCAATGGGATACAGTCAAATCAAAATAGTTTACATACAACACGATATTAGCGACATATAATATTTAAGGGGTTATGAACCCATCAAATCAACAAGCGATAATGGAATAATCGCAAATATGCAAACCAAACAAGGCAAACTCCTCTTAAAAGTGGATACACATTAGTATATTTTGTTATTCCGATACACTTGCTCAAAATGGCATAATTCAGATGCCCGTTCGATGCATACAAATTAGGTACATATCAAAACATTTTCCCATAATAACCAAGCGGGGATCTGTCTAGTTTAACTTGTACGGATTGATTGACAGCAACGGCGTACCAGTCCACTTCCGCCTTTATACAAAATTAGATCAGTTTCAATTATCAAGATATCCTTCAAGCGAGTAATTCGGTTAATGTAATTGTCAAAACAAGTTAGAGTAATTTGTGAGCGCTTATGCAGTGCGTTATTAGCTCGTCAAGTGGAACCGTGAAATACCAAAGAGACGCAGAAGTCTTTGATGTGCAAGAGTATTTAATCGTATAATATATTTTCGGGATTTCCACTTGAACCGATCACATTCGATCAGTGTAACCATCAGTTAACTGACAGTTCCAGACAAATATTCAGATCGCGTTTTTAGATCTCGAAGAATTACTGGGAAGGATTGATTAGACTGGTCAACAAAATTAATTTTGTCCCACGAGGTAAAGTGGGTAAACTTTAGTGGGTAGTATTTTTTACGCTTATATCATATCTGTTTTCAGAATTTTTCTATCAGGCAGGGTTTCAGAGTGACAAAGCAATGAAATTTTGCGAAAGTATATATTATAATGTGTGTATAAATCATGAAGAAATGACGTACAAAGTGATATATTTACTTGAAAAATGTGCTGATATATGACTTTCGACTGTACTTTGCATCAGACACATCTTTCTTCAGCGTCCAGCAATAGTCTGCCAACATAGCAGGGCTCCATTTGCCTTGGTATCATCAGCACTTTCATCGTCGCTTAGTGTCATGTTTTGTGGAGATTTAGGCACAGATAATTCCGGACTGTGAGGTATTAGTCTCAGTGCAGATGGAATATTAGGATATTTTACAGTATATTTGGATTTAGAAGTCATACCACTTATATTTGTAAGACAAAAATAGCAATCGGTAATGTGATCTGATGGTTCCCTCTAAATCATAAGAATAGTAAAAGGCCTATATCGTTTACCTTTTGCCCACGCTGTAAGAAGTCTGACACACGTAACACAGCAAATATGGGGAGCCAAGTTTTTGTCTTCATCACCTATTTAACACTTGCAAATACTGCTCATAGCACTTTTTAATGAGAGGTGTGACTGGCCGTTTCTGATATTTGAATGTCAATTCGCCGCAAATGTAGCAAAAAGAATTCGGGTGGTTTACATATTTCCGTGGCATTTTTACAGGTAATCAAATGTTCCCGGTTTCACTACGATAGCTTGAACGTACCACAACGCAACACTCTTTAAAACATTAACAACGCCAGCACATATGTTCATTCACCAAGCTCTAGCCGACAACTGAAATAACAAGAGATGCTATCTAGGAATGGGGAAAAGCAGGTCTTAACACGTTACGACATGTTCAAACATTAGCCATTGGATGCTGCTTGATCAGTTCCGAGCTCTAGCCGTCAACTGAAATAACGTCAGGACATGTTCTCTTATACTACATATATATGCATGCATATTTTAGGTGGGTAAGCGAATATCCTGGAACATAAAAACTAAGGGTGATGGAGAAATTCTGAAAACATAATTAATTTCAGCATGCAAAAGTATGGGGAATCAGGCATTTTTATGCTTGAAGCGAAAATCTAGTTAACCAGTGTTACCACACCATACACCAGTAACCTTTGGTTTTTGACAACCACCTAGTTTCTATTTTTCTGTGGACTCTTTGAAACTGTCTGTATCAACTCTGATTATTTCCAAATTACAAATTTACTGTTATCTCAAAATGGTAGTTGAGCAAATAACAAAATTTAATAATACAGAAATTAATTCAGTCATTTGAAGTGCAGTGTGCAGTGACAGCCGCACAATGTCAGTTTCGATCAAAACATACTCCAGTTTGAAGTGCGAACGGCCATTCGTTTTTTGCATGCAAATAATGAAACACCTACCGAAATTCATTAAAAAAATTCTGAAGACTTACGGAGAAGGCGTTATGAGTCGAAAACAAGTTAGTGTTTGGTGTAAACAGTTCAAAAGTGGAGGCGCAACTCTGGTGAACGATGATCCGGTGTGCGAAAAAAACCAGCAACAACGAAAACGGATGAGAATCCAGAGCTGGCTCCTTCTGATTTTCATTTGTTCGGGCCTTTTAAAGCTCATTTGTCGGGTAAAAGGTTTGAGGACGGCAACGAAGTTCAAGAGGAAATACGGCAGTATTTTACAAATTTGGATCGCACCTTTTATGAAGAGGGTTTACAAAAGCTTATGCCTCGCTGGGATAAGTGCCTTAACATTGGCGGCGCTTATGTTGAAAAGCAGCTAACAGTTCACGCTTTTACTTAGTGTATGTTTGATTTCTATAAATAAAGTAGTCTGTCTGTAATTCACAAATGTACCTTAGTAACCGGACATCCCTGGTATATTCGAATGGCCCACTCTAGGGCTTTAAACGCTTTTAATTAGCTACTATCCATGTTCTAACACGTTCATTTAGACAAAACGTACGAATTTTAAAGCTGAAATAGCAACTTTATAATCGTAGAATGGATCTATTCTAATTCTACAGCGCGCTCTCCCCTAAAATCTGAGCTTAGGGTACACACTAACGGGTTCTAGAACAAGACTATTACAACTCAGACCCAGACACGGCGTAAAAAGAGGCCATAAAAGTTCCAAAGCTGGGATTACGTGCCGCTCCACTAAACGATGAGGCGATGGCCGGAGCGTCCTCGTGAATTTCCAACAACGAATTTGTCCCATTCGTCTCGTACAGATCTTGCATACTGATCGTGGGTGGAGTCTGGCTGTAACAACTTCGCGTGTATTCCGTCCAATGTTATCATGTTCAAACGAGATGCTAGCCTTTCCCCTATGTGGAAGCCCTAAAATCTCTTGGGTATATTCATTGTGTGTGAATGTGTGTAGTTGCGTTTTGATTTTAAACAGTTGGTGTTGTAAGGGTGAAAATTTGTCTGATGTTAGTGGTAAAATATCTGGAACAAAAAGCAGGATTTTTCAGCTAGTTCGTTCATCTTTCTTTAGTGAGAATCCCAATTTTTATACTCGAATAATGCTACAGTCATCATCAAGTCACATCTTTCTACACCCAGGTCAAAATCATCAAATCAAGGTTCTAGATATCGTCTATCAAACTCAATAACATAATTTTAAATATTTTGAGTTAATTTTTCATCAAATTTACAGTAAGGTGTACCATAGTCACATGGTGAAAAAAATTATTTCATCGTGCTAAATCCATTATTGAAAGTGTCTTTAGTCCTTTTACCAGTTCTCCTTTCTACTTGTTCTTCTCAATATTTATTGACATTTTTATCTTTCCTATTTCTTCCGCCCATACGTTTAGGATTTTCTTCATGTGGTCTGATGTTTCTGCTATAGAATGTCATCGGCGTATATCCAACTATTTAACTTGATTAATTTTAGGTTTTTGTAGTCGATTACGGTTTGTAACTTTCTGCTCAAGTTTTAGATTTTTCATTGTTCTCTCGGGGTGCGTTCGCGTTTACAATCTGACCGGTCGGATGTGTTATTCACGTTCGTATATAAGGTCGATTTGATCTGTATCACAACCACAAGCGTTCGTTATTAACATCAGATTATGGTGGACGCTTTTTGACCGACCGTTGCGGATTCTGACGTCACATATAACCAAAGTGTGTCAAGTTAACACTGTTTACTTATTTATCTCCGGTAAAATAATAATCTATTTAATATACCCGTCTCTTCGTGAAAATGGAAGTAGTTTATATGTGCATTTATATCGCTGTCATTGTTGAAAAAAATTTCATTTGACATAAACAGCAGAACTGATAAAACATCTTCACTATTTCTTCATGGTTTTATTATTAAATTTATATTTTAGTCAAAGGTTTGTGCTTCTAACTAACACATATAAAACACAACCCCAAAAATAGCAAATGGCAGCAGAGATGTGCTCATAGAAATTCATTCCGTTCATTATTATAACCTTGGTGATGTCACATGAATCTAGTTTCATCCATGGATTTTAAACGCGAACGCACCCTCGATAACTATATTAAATGGGATCCGCTAAGGCTTCTCCCAGTTTCATTCCCTTTTGCAATTCGAACTCTTCGGATGTGTTGCCTTTAATTTATAGCTGCGTTTTTAGCGTGTTATAAGTGCTTTTGATCTTTTGAATTAAGCATCTTGGTATGCCTATGTCTTCCCAACACTTCCATATAACTTGTCTATGCGTCCTTCAGGTTGTTGTTGTTTGTTGTTTGTATCCTAATGCAGAGGGTTAACACTGCGGCCTTGAGGCCTATTGTATCACTCTACATTAGGTTTTGTGTACGTGTGTATCGTGTATGTGTGTGTGAGTGTATGGCTTGCTACTGCCTCTCCTCGCCGTAGAGGGTCGCAGTGTTGATTTAATCCTCAACACTGAAGGGTACCGGGAGGGGTACCGACCACCC
Organism: Osmoderma eremita; assembly: GCA_031763485.1. NCBI lineage: Eukaryota > Metazoa > Arthropoda > Insecta > Coleoptera > Scarabaeidae > Osmoderma > Osmoderma eremita. The sequence continues at coordinate 126,855 of JARFOC010000735.1, read as the reverse complement.
TTGCTGCAACCGATCTTTTAGATCTCTCAAGAATAACAAGAGCCCGGGCAATGATGGTATCACATCAGGAATTTTTAAATACGGAGGGGAAGAGTTGATAAAGTGCATGCATATCTTGTTCGAAAGAATTTGGAAAATAGAACGCATGCCAAGTGTATGGTGAGTATCGATGCTACATCCTCTATACAAAAAGGGAGACACAAGGGAGTGTACAAGTTATAGGGGTATAACGCTGTTAAATGTGACGATGCATATTAAGGACAAACTGGCTGTTCGAATTGTCTAGCATTCATCTGAAGATAAGTTGTATCCCGCGATAGAACACTCTGTGTAGTCTTATTTCAAGAGGATTTAAATTTCGAAATATGTATATTCATAACACGATTTTCCAGATCTTGGCTATTATTTATTGGTTCAGAATAAATATAGGATTTAATCTTACCCCAAAGGTAAAAGTCATGAGAATAAATAAAATTATTCATTTGTATTTTATCACATAAAAACCAACACTAATATTAATAAAAAAATATAAAAGAATATATTTTACTAACTAATTGTAAGTTCTGCTACGAAAAAATTAAACTCTCAAAAAAATGCTTTTCAAGGCATGCTTATTTTTTCATTCATTAAAAGTGAACTTAAAGTGACTTAAGTTTACTTTTCTCCTCGTTTTCTACATTTTTCCTCATTTTGTACTTTTTTTTTTGTTAACTCAATAAATACTTTGTTTAGTTAAAGTTTATCGGGAAAAATTGGATTAACTCTAACAAAGTATGCCATTAAAATACACAATTATTAACAGCAGGAAAACGAGAAAACCTAATACTACTCGCTGCAGAATTTGATTCTGTGCATCATCATCTAAAAATATACATAGTCTTCCATTTAAGAAAATTGAGTTTGGACAGTTAAACATAATGAGATCCGGCACCATATCGCGACTAGACTGTAAAATTTTCAGAGATATTTAGGCTTTGATTTCAAAGCCTAAGGGTTATACCTTCAAATGATAAGCAACTTGAATCTTTAAATTTAAGAGTGTAGTAAAGCATTACATTAAATTTTTTTTAATGTAAGGCAGGCAAAACGATTTTTTTACCTAAGTTTGAAGATATCTCAAAACCGGTTACATTTAGGTATAGGGAAACCTTAACATTTTGTATTTAGAATAACGTTTATAATCAGAATTTACAATAAAAATTATAACATTCCATTTAAAGTGAGAAAGTTAATTGCGACTTCCGGTAAACCGGAAGTGATGTAAAAGTGAAAATAATTTACTCTGAAGGATCACCTTCGCCTAGGGCAGTGTACTTATTTTCAGAATTTTTGCGTATTTCCTTCCCTAAAATATTTTAATAGGCCACTCAACTTGGGCAGGGTCTCCCGAGTTGAGTGGCCGATTTAAATACTTTAGAGAAAGAAATACACAAAAATGTCACCGGCTGGAAAATGTTATTTATTACCCAAAAGTGTAGTGTTCTACTTTACCGACTGAGAACAAGAGAGATTGACATAATTTAATATGAAATCATCAGTATATATTAATGAATAATAAATCACAACGAAGTAACGAAGGTAAATACATGTACAAATTCAGGTACTACGTCTCTCACGTGGTGTGAGACCTACCGTGGAGCAATTGCAGATTGCCATCTTTACTTCTCCGCGCAGTGCTAATAGCAACACCTCTATAAACTGCCCTTGTCTTCTCGCGTCGCCTGGTATCTTGCATCAATCGGTGTTGTTAATTTGTAAAAGCCATCCAATTCCCTTTTCTGTATTATGTAGTGTTATGATTTTACAATGTATTTAAGAATAAAAAGTTCTTTAATCTAGTAACATTAATTAGTCCAATTACCTACCTCCAGCTAGGTTTACATTTGTTACCCAAAAGTATAGGGTCCTACTTTACCAACTGAGTCCAAGGGGCCAAAAGACAATGTGCAACCACCAATACACATTAAAGAATAATAAATCAAAACGAAACTACGCAAATTCGCAAATGTAGACGAACCTATTAATAACAATACTCACAATGATGCGGGGGATCATATACATATATTTGTTTAAAATAATAACTAGGTAGGTACTCTCATTTGTTGATAATTTCCTTCATTTTGTTTTAATTTTACAAGCACATGATAACACACTAGAAAGCTTCATGCATTCTACCTACTTATTAATTCCTAACCGCTCTAAAACTCCAGTCTGTAGATTACTTAACAGGTGACGTTGTGGCATGAATTTCAAAAATTCAAGATTTCCAAAGGAAAAGAGACAAAACAAACATGTCATATGTGTATACTAACCTTATATCTACGAAGCAGCTGGTATCTCTGATTCGATGGACTCAAAATGAAATGATTGATTATTTTTCTTTTATTAAAATCATTATTAATGAATACCGCGGATATACATACATACGGGACTGAAAGATTTACAATTAGAGAACCATGAAATGGTGCGATAGATATTAGCCCTGAGGCTCTGACGACCCCAATGCGATACTTTTAAGAAGATTGTGTAAATCTGGATGCCCATATAAGCGCGCCACCCGATCTGTATAGTCGAGATCTGGTTTATCATCGCGGCAATAACATGCAACACACATAAATAAAATACATACGTTCAGCTTGTATATGTCCATGCGACAATTGATACTAGAAACGGTCGCGTCTGGGAGTGTCCGATCCTACTATGACGCGGAGCAAGCAACAAGTACAACAAACATCACTTCGATAAATTATAACTAGAGGTTCCATTACCATAACTCGCAAATCACAATATGATCTATAATTGCTAGTACTATAAATTACAAAGCGAATATATATTTTACATGTCGAGGTTACATTTTTAATGTGAGGTGTGTCTCTTTTATCTTCTAGGAATAACTGTAAGTAAACTGTGACCTGTGCGTAAGCTGTCTTCGTTTACGAGTTAACGCGAATTTCTATGTGCATAGTTCAGGCCATCAATTTAAAGCATCGGCGACAGATAATAAATTGTTTCTCGCCATTAGAATACGTAGAGATATCTAGGAAGCTATTGGTGGCTTGGTACTTACCTTTTCCTGAATAATCTTTATTGTATCAACTAAAAATACTTCTACACACTAATATCTAATTAAAATCAACTATTGCACACAGCCATAAACATCCATACCAACATTTATAGGAACTTACGATCTGAGCAGCGATTACCATGGTCCGAAAGAAAAATTTGATGGGGTCTAGGACTGTTCTTTCAATGTAAGCAAAAATACCGATAAAAATATATATTCGTTATTCGCTAAAATAAACTTTACAAATTAAACTGACAAATTCAAATTGCATTTATTCTTTAATTTATACAATTTAAGCAAAAATGTATTTGAGTACACTGTGTACATTACTATAGTGATGATGATATTGTGCTTTCCGAATTTAAAATGCAAGATACTTATGTGAAGCTCACTCTGGAAGCAGAAGAACACTGTGTTTCTGTAGAGAATAGTACATCTTCGTCAGAAGATAGCGATAGTGTAGTAGAATGCAACGCTTCAGGTTGTGCTATTGTTTATTTCGCGGGATATATTTGTAACAGGATTACCTCCACTTGGAAGCAAATTGTGCGAAGAAAAATTGTGTTTACATCAACCTTTAAGTGATGTTAACTATACATTTAAATAAAAATAAATAAAAATTTTAATATTTCTGTTCCCCAAACTATGACATTAGTTTCCTCTACAGTAATTGCATTAACATGGTACAGCATGTTATGAAAATAACCCTTGCTGTTTCAAAAAAAATGTCCTGATAGACGAAAATATAACCGCTAAAGTATTGAAAAATTTAGTATAGTTCCCGTTTGATAACACCGGGTATATTAAATATTTAATTGATAATCTTATTAATATTACTCTATTTAAAAACTGCAAATTTTTATCAGATGAATTGCTAAAAAACAAATCCAAACATTTCAATTACTGAATTACTGAATAAGTAGGAAGTCTGTTTTATTTCTGGTATTTTTCCTTTACATATAATCTCAAACGTTATTTAAACCCCAAAAAAAATGTATTCATTCCCGAGGGTACTTCACAAGACCTCTCTTTCCTTTAAATTTTATTGATCGTCAGCAAAGAGCTGGTACTAATCGAATAAATTCGGAAGATATTAGTTGGCAACCAAATATACATGATTATATACGTATTGGTTTCCGGTTAAGAAAAATGAAGCTGACGGCAATCACAGCTGAATGAATAAAAACTCCAACGTGTTTTTGCATGGAAAAGTCAATTGTTGATGTGAATAAAATGTTTGTTTCTATACGTTCTAGCCCCCTCAAAATCTTAAAAAATCAATTCCATATTTAGCACGTTAATAGTCTAGGAGGAATGTGGAATAAACACTATCAAAAACCGCCTTTCTAGTATTCTTTTGTCGAACGAACCATTCTTCGAAATGAAGGAGTTGGTTTTTTCCAACTGGTTTTGCAAAATCCGTTGGAAGAAATTTAATGCAAATACAAGCAAAGAGTTCCTAGAATTTAGAATACCTTTCTGAAATATTATTTTAAAAAACATGAACGGTTAAAACAGGAATATATCATTGAGATCATTAATTAAAAACCGCAAATTAAAGCAAACGTTTATTTCAGATTAATAATAATTGTAAACAATGTTTATTTCAACTTGACTAAAATGAGATGGACATTATAGTTGCTGATTGGAGTAAAAGCGATGTAATTATCCTCCACGTTCTTCGTAAAACATCTCGATATTACTTGGCTCTCTCCGTACACACCAATTATTAACTACTAACGAAATTACTACAACGGCACGCTTCCCGACAGATTACCTAATCCATACAATTTACTAAGAATTTTGTTCAACCATGTGAAACGCCTCGGGCAACTTAAAATGGAAATCGTGGTTTTTTTTTCATTCTGAGCGTGTGTCTAGAGCAGAATGCGTTTCGTATGTAAGCACATACATACGAGGTGTGTAAATTAAGTAATGAGAATGACAACGTAGGGTTTGGTATGGCAAGCATGGGACATGGAGGGGCGACAAGTGGACATTGTAATACCCGTTCAGTGCAAATTTAAACTCGATCAAGTCATTTGGTTGTCCGTTGTCGTTTTTTCCGTGAACCCGGTTTTCGTAGTGCGTTCTACAAATGAAAGACATTCATTTCGAGCAACGGTGTGCTATCAGGTTTTGCTTCAGGCTTGGGCAAAGTGCAACAGGAACTTTTGCAAAACTTCAGCAAGCCTACGGAGAGTGTTTCGTCAAAAGTCCAGGTTTTTCTGTGGAAGGTCTTCAACTGCAAGAGCCGATGGTAATGTTGACAACATCCGCGATCTTGTGCATTCAGATCGTCGGTTGACGGTCAGAATCATCGGGGAAAAGTTGAATTTGTCTCACACCACTCATCAAGTTTTGACCAGTGAATTGGGAATGAGAAAGATCTGCTTGAAAATGGTCCCAAAAAACTTTTCGCAGCAACAGAAGGCCATCAGGAGAGAAAGGTGCCTTGACTTTTAGCAATCGATTGAAAATAGTGAAAATTTTTTGGAACGTGTCAATACTGGTGATGAGGATTGGGTGTTCGAGTATGACCCGGAACCAAAACGCCAGAGCATGGAATGGCACACTTCAGATTCTCCAAAGCCCAAGAAAGCAAGAATGAGCAAATCAACGATCAAAGGCATGCTGATTTGTTTCTTAAATAGCCAAAGAATCGTTCACAAAAAGTTCGTGCCTCAAGGTCAGACAGTTAATCAACATTTTTGCCGAGAGGTTCTCGAAAGACTCCGAAAACGGGTCATGCGTGTGAGACCAAACATCAAGTACGATTGGATCCTGCATCATGACAATGCGCCTTGTCACATAGCAATTTCCATAAACGGTTTTTTGGCCAGGTACAATATTTCTATGGCTCTTCAGCCTCCTTATTCACCTGACTTGAGTCATTGTGACTTTTTCCTCTTCCCAAGATTGAAAATTCATGTAAAGGAGCATCATTTTGGGACAGTCGAGAACACTCAAACGGCTGTAACCGACGAGCTAAAGGCGATTCCAATATCCGAGTTCCAGCACTGCTATGAGGAATGGAAGAACCGTCTCCAACGCTGTGTGGCTTCGCAATGGAGTTATTTTGAGGGATACACCGTTCAATTATAATTACATTCAAATAAAAATATTTAAAAATATCAGTCTCATTATTTAATTTACACACCTCGTACGTATATAATATGAGCAGTTCGTATGTAGTTTAGAGCATATTACTTTAAGGTGTATCAATAACAAATAACATTAAACACTTTCACGTTTACACATACATATATCATCAGTAGTCCTTCAATAGCCCTAGATTTTATTGACCACCAGTTTCATCACCAGAAGATCGCAGTTATTATTGCAATCATATACCAGTAAATTTGCGCTTGAAAAGGCAATAAAAGGCTTGGTGACCACTTAATTTATCAGTAATCCACACTTCCTTTCAAAGTTTTATTTCGAAGGTCAAACAAACTTACAACTTCCACAACAATATTTATGATGACATTAGTAAAAACTCATTAGTGCCTCTGCCGCCACTAGTCACATATGAACACGGCACGAAGTTCATTTATTGGTATATTACATCCTAGGCGGCCTAGATTACAAGACTTTTTTACCTATTAGAATTCCTACATCTCGACCCCGGTAATTATTACAACTAAACATTCCATTTATCTTTCATTTATTATCTATTAGTAGAATATAACAAATAGCCTTTCAACCATAATGGCAGGTGATGGTAAATGATAATATTAGGCTTTTAAACTACATTTGTGCTTCCATGAATTTCAATAGCAAAACAAAAGTATAATTATATTTGTGGAATTGGTACCAGGAACTTATGAAGTTAATTTATGTAAAATAGTATATCATTAAAATATCTGCAATAATTATAATGTTGATAAAATCTAGGAATGTAGTAATTTTTGGAGCTTTAAAGTCTTTGTTGCCCTCAAGTATTTAATGAGCTGTTGCAATAACTTCCTTCTTTCCCCTGAACTGTTAAAACGGAACTCAAACGGAAAAGAATATTTGTATTGTAATAATTATTTGGTGCATATATAATTAGCCCGATGTCGCAGTAGTCAAAAATTGTAATGCTCTCTTTGCGATATATTTTATACCAGCAACTAGTATTACGATGATCGCTTTTGTGTGAGTATAATAAACGTGAAATTGATTGGTAAATATGTATATGCACTCACCGGCGCGAAAACGGAGCACTTCTTTTTATAGAGTGAATAAGTCTTTTTACAAGTGGAAACGTTAGTTATTAGGTTTGAGATGATTAAATTACTAGACTACTGTGTAATTAAATTGTGTAAAGTCACATAGAAAAAGAAAAGAAACTTTTATTGCGATATCATGGAAGTTACGGAAATATTCACAAAATAAACAAAAACAATAAACCTACAAGAATCAACATTATTCTTGCATACGTCTTGAAAGATTCGCTTCATACCATGTGTTATCACCACGAACGTGTATAACAGTCATTATTCTTCTAAGCATTCCTTCAATGAGCTGCCGTATGTTGTTTATAGAATACTTTCCCATTGTTGCTAAAGAAGAAGTTCTTCAAGGGTGGTAGGAGCAGGTAGATGACTGCGAACTCTTCTACCTAGCATATCCCAGATGATGATCAGGACTACGTGCCGGCCAGTCAATTTCAAGAATGTTAACTTCATTCAGGTAGTCCGTCACTAATCCAGCGACATGTGGCCTCGCGTTACCATGCACGAGAAGGAAGTTGTCTCCTATAAATTGTGCATAAGGGACGACATAATCTTGCAATATCTCCTAAATGTACCTTACTCCTGTCAGTGACCCTCAGGGAATAACGTACAAATCCGTTCGTGCTTCCATGGAGCCTCAGTCATGGTGTTGGCCGGACCACACCATGACTGAGGCTCCATGAAAGATGACCCTTCCACTAAAAGTACAGAGTGCATAATGCTCTCCCGATCATCGGCACACTTTACCACGTCAATCTGGGCCCCTTAGATTAAACAGTGATTCGTCGGTAAACAACACACGACTCCAATCGACATCCCTCCAATTTTTATGTTCCCTTGCAAGTTGTAACAAGGCAACTCGACGTTGTCTTGTAAGCTGTGGTCATGTAGCCGGTCTCCGTGCAGCAGAGCTGCTTCCCCTAACCTCCATGTAACGGCCCTTTCTCTCACATTAACATTGAGTACCCCTTACAGCTGATTTCTGAGACTAATAGTGGTTCCATGACGATTTCTTAAACTTCTTAGGACAAGGAAACGGTCGTCTTGAGAGGTAGTCCTTCTTAGGGGACCTATTCCAGGTCGCCGGATGTACAACCCGGTGTCCAGGAATCGCGTGTGAAGCTGTTTTACAGTGCTTCGAGATACCCCCTACCTATTAGCTACTTAAATCTGACTCCTTCCATCTTCAGCAATGCAATAATTGCAGCCACTGTTTCCGTAGAAACTGACATGTTTACAAGCGAACAACTCCGTGGAAAATAAACAATTTGACACTTGTAACAAAAAAACAAAACAAACATTTGAAGATCACGCCAGACACTTGATTACATTATGACATAAAATACCACATATCCAAAGTTGTACATCCTCCAGTACTTAACACAGGAAACCAATCACAAGCAAGTTATTACAATTATTATCGTTTGATCAGGAACAAGGTATTACTGCGTAATATTTGTTAAAACCCCCTCATTTCCAGTCGATTTTAAAAAAGTTAACCGCGGTATTGCCAATAACGTAAGCTTTTAGACGAGATCCCTAGTGCAATCCCTCTTTGTTTCCCAAAAGTCCGCCCAAAAGTTGACGCGTCTCATCGGTTTTCTAAAAGAAAAAAGTATTGATTGTTAGATTGTTGATTCAGGGAATTTCGTTTCGCGACGGACAGTCTGTATATTTGTTTAACATTTATTGAAATTCTAGACCAATCAGAAAGGATTACAAACGGAAAGTGTTTAATTTATGTATTTCATTTCCAAACCTAGTCTCGTAGTTACCAAAGGCGATGCAGTATTTGAGTGGCACCTTCGATACATGTCAAGACGAAATCTATGGTGGCATACTGACACTCCTCTGGATCATTCTTCAGCGCCTACGTTAGCTCGATCCCTGACAACACCACGCCCGCCGACCCTGGCTGGATCATACGTTATATCCCCGATACAGCGTTAAGTTACTTTATCATTCATTCATGACCATGTGTTCATTCATCTCTTGTGGCCGTCGATCCCTCCTCCTCCTTGTGTGTTGTGTTTCTTGCGCAAGATAACATTTACATACATACAACAGATATACATATATTTTAGGTCAGTTGCTCGTTTCTTCCGTTCCACCGCGCCTTCACTCTTCCTATTATAGTAAACCTTAATCAGACGCTTGCAGCGCATGTGTTTTTATTAATGAACCGATCACACCTGAACGCTGAATCATCGTGTGTGGGCGATTTGGCGAAGATGTTCCATCCGCACATTCGCTCATTACATCTCGATCGACTGAATGCCCTTTTGAATGCTAATATCGCCTTAACGGCTTTATTCACCCCAAAGGAACGAACGAGAAGACGACATAAATAACGTTTATATGTCTTTAAGTGTGGAGAGACACTAAAAACACGTAGTTGAGGTTATGAATAATAATGCTTACATAAACGCCAACCATACTAAATCACTTCGAAACATTTACAAGCATGATAACGATTACTTCATAGATGAAAATTGTTAAGTAATTTGTTTATCTTCAATACAGTACATAGAAATTTATAAATTTTAGACTGTGTGAAAGGTCTTCTGATATATGTAACTATTCTTAATTAATTAAATATTTTGTATTGATACATTTAATGATTCCCTTTATCATTTATAGTAGTGAAAATGAAAAATAGCAAAAGTCAAAGATAATGTTGAAAGCCTTTTGAGTGAACAATGAAGTATCTGAACTAATATTTTCGTAAAAGAATACTATACCCATTTTCCAATTTCATATGTTTTTCTTCTGTTTTTCACCACTTGGCATTCTATATTTATCGTACCTATTTATATACTTTCTTAGTTTTTTCAGCAGAATATATTAAATCTACAGCTAGAATAATTGATGGAATACTAATTGTATTGTATTTCATTTCCTTATTCCCTGTACATTCAAAATATCAACACGATCGTCAACGAATCATTACATATGCAAATGGAAACAGATATCACCGTCACACAGTGGTTCAGAACGCGAAAAACGCGATGGAAAAACATATTTTCAACTTCTTCGTACAATGTTAAAATTGCAGTAATTTAATCTTGAATAGTTGCTCTATTTGATGATGTTAATAATATGCAGCGTATTTACATAAGTTTTTTGCTTTCAAAGTTCAGTAAAATTGAGACGTTGCAGCGTATAGAAATTAGGGTGTAATTAAAAAGACTGTACCACA
>JARFOC010000735.1:104383-116272 GCA_031763485.1 Osmoderma eremita | reverse complement strand
TCAACCACAAAAAAAGTTCACCGCAAAAAGTAATGGAATTACCTTTCAAAACAATTTAATAAGACTACAGTATTATTCTATTCGAAGTACTTGGAACATCAAACAAATTTCTTCCTACTCAAATACGTCAAATAATAGATGCTTTTTTGCACATTTATAAATGCACCGAAGGCATTTTTAAAATACAGACAGACACCGCACATTCGTGTTTACACATTGCCAGGCAGCCAATGAATGCAATAAGCTGTCTATTATCCATGCTACGCATGTAGGCTCTACGTTTAGCGTTAGGTCGTACAATTAGAAAGTGTAGCTAGTGTACGTGTCCGGTAACAGTGTGGCTTCAAGGCCACGAGTACATTTCTAGCATAACATGATTTGTGCACTGCTGCATTTATAACCTCAAAAGTTAAGCCCCGAAATAGATAGCGAAATGTACATGTTATAACTTAGTTTCATCAGATCCCAGAACTATTTTGTACATCAAAAAGATAAGGTAGTAGATACTTTTTTTTCACGTTTTGATTCACTTTTTACGGAATAATGCCGGCACGATCCGATTTACACAAGTGCCCGTCGGTAAAAGCAGGGTGCTTTTCTGAATGTTGCTATAAACACGTAATCATATTTTCTTTCTAGGTGACGCTACAATTGACACTAGTCACCCCTACGTGTCTCGTGTTCGTCTTGCACTCGCAATGCCGATGTGAGGCCAAACGCATTTAAACCTGTGCTACTTCAAAACGGAGAATCGTGTGGTGCTTGTCTCATCAATGTGTGGGCCTACCTTTCCTATTGTTCCTATTCTATTGTTCGTTTTTAATATTGTAAATACTACATTCCGAGCAACGCAAACCCTTTTTTGCTCACTTACCTATTTGTATTGAACAGCAGCACTTACTTTCATAGATTTATTGAAATAATTGAAAACATATGTAATTATGTCTTTTCCTTTATGGCTAAAAGTCTCCCCCCAATTTAGGTTTTTCTTTGTACAGGCTCCAATTCTCAATCAAAAACTGTAATAAATGATTACTTCAAAAATTACATCTAAAATGCACACTTCCCTATATTTTCCGCAGTTCCTACAAATTATTGGCGTAATAAAAATTACGGTTTACAAATAATTTTACAAATTACAAAACAGAATAATCTGAATACAATACTGACCAAGAAAATCCTCGGATAGGCGGTATCTTACAAGACTGTAATATAAGTTCTGATTGTAAGCAGATTGTAAAACTTTTTAAAAGGTCTGCTAAAGAACATATATATATATAAACATATGTTCTGGAAAAGAGAGTTGATAATCGTACAAACCCCAAATTCTTTATGTTACTATCTCTAGCAATTGACTCAAATAAATTATAATACAATATATTTTGCATCTACTGTAAGAAACTGCTATGCATTTAGGAACATTTAAGCGAATTGTATTACGTTTACACAAATCTTCAATAATCCTTGCAATTAGGTTATCCTGTTAAAGAACGCAATCTTCAATAGATTAATGGCATTGTATATGTTTAGATCATTAGAATATGCAAAAAAAACTATATAGGCTAGACTAGCTAAGAGGTAATATTAGAGGATATTGAACGGTAAGGCACCCAGGTTAGAACATTGAGACACACCTGAGCCCATAGAGAACACATACGACTAGCAACCGTTGTAGAGAACGATGTCTTCCTCCAGATAAATAAGACGATTTAAGTTGTATAAGAGACTGACACATACCAATATCGTTCAACTTAGAATTAACAAGTAAGGTAAGTAAAATTCGATTGTCTATACTATAGATGTGAAGACTACTAACACTATAGATGCGAACAATTCGAGAATTGGTTGACAATGAGAGCCGACGTGCTCTTGAAACATATGCCCCGACTTTTATTAAATCAATTTGTATGGTGTGGATTTCCCAATACTGCGTATTAGTCATATTATAGATCATGAGAAGATGAGGTATATCACCTTCTCCACGCTGGTAAAGTTCCTGAAAAGTATACTGCAACCATAAATCCATGTTGGTGAGTGATGCTAATTAAAATTCTATAGAAGCTCTATAGAAGGAAATCAGGTAGATATAGCCAAGTAGATATAAACAGATTATTAGCAGGAACTATTCCAAAAACGTTCACGCGCATTTTCACACAGTGAACGAAACAAATTACTAACTTAGATTACGTGGCGTCCTTAATCGTTTAATTTTTTCTTTTTGATTGCTCAGCACCATTTTTTCTATATTTAGAAGAACTCTATAATGATATCGGATGGGGGTGGACACTAAATTAATTCAAAAGACTTCGAACGAGCGATTAGCAAAATTGCCAACTCGCAATTTTAAAATTCTCCAACCATATTAATTTATCCCCAAAATACAGGACTTTCTCTATAACAAAATTAGGTTGTTTATATGAAATTAGTACCATAGGAGTATGCATTATACACGTTCCTAGACATTCGATCTTTAAAATTAACGCAGAATAACCGTGATGGATACTTTGTCCTTTTAAATTATAGTCGTTGAAATCGAATCTTTTTTCGGGACGTCAAAAAGGTTAGCGGGACAGTCCCTCGGACTTTTCGATCTAATACGTATAATTTCGGGAATTAATTTCGGGTGCCCCAGTATGCATATTATGTTATAAAGTTAGTATAGATCACTCGGGCCAACTACTGGACCAACTAGATACTAGTGAATATAGTGAATATGGCGATTCGCGTCCTAAACGTGCATGCTAAAAAAACGAGGAAAAAATATAATCTGCAACGACCACCATTATTTTCCAGATTACCATAATTTCACTCGAAATCGATTATTATTTTTCCCCCCTTTTACCTCCTTACCTCATCATCCCGAATGGTGGGATTCAGCGTCTGCACTATTAATATAAAACATGTGTTTAAGTTACTTTGCACGACGACGAAATATGGAATTACCGTCGCTCGTTTGTTTCGTTTTGCCGCCCCGTAGATGGCGCGCAACGGTGATTGTGCGCGTCCCGGTAGTTTTTTGTTTTAATTCTTCGGGCTTCGCGATTTTCAGGGTCCGTCGCTGATGCGATGATCTTGCGATGGTAGAGGTCGTCGTGATCGCATCATTTTCCGTATTGGAGTTTTTTCTTTGTTAAAGCCTTTTTCTTCTTTTGTCGTTGCGCAGGAAATCTGCACGCGCTACTCGGCCCTCGTAACATGTAATAAGGGAATAGCGAGTTAAGTGCTGATACGCTAAAGCTGGGCCTTCTTCGATCGAGCGGGCAGATTAAAAATTGCGTCCATACGTCCGAGATTGAAAAAGTAAATAATTGAGCGTGTAATTGATCGGAAATCAGATATAATGAAAATATATTTCTAACTAGTACGTTACCTTACATACAGGAAGCGTGAGACAAAAAGTACGAAAATTACTAAGTATGTTTGTTTCATAGAGTAAGGTTAGGAATTTTAATTCTAACAGTTAAAAAGGAATCCTTACCAATATTCATCAGGAACCTTTCTTTTTTACGTTTTTTTTTTTTGAAAACGTATCAATTATCACTGCGAAAAATGTTATTGTTTAAATTACAATACGGGGTTTGTAATTCAATTGGTGCAAATATTACCCCAATTGTAGTCAGAATTGATATTCCAAGTCATTATATCTTGCTTATTAATGGGAAAATATACAAAAATATCGGTGGTACCCCATCCTGAAAATCTTCTTTTATTAATTTGTCCAGCAATACTTGCAACGTTTTTTTTAGTATTCCAATTAGGACCTTTTGGGCTATTTGCTGGCAAATATTTCGCTGTAGATCGTATCAACCTCCGAATGCAATACAGAGCTTATGAGAATTCGATACACTGAGGCCAAATCGTCGAATCAGCTGTACATTATTACTTTCGGTTCCATTATTTGGGTTTCTGACAGTTAAAATGCATATTTTGAGGAAAACATTAAGATATTTAAAAGAAAACTATTTTTTTATTTAAGAATCAGTGAAAAAGCCCATAATTTTATTTATATAACATTTATTTAGGAATTGGGGTATTATAGAATTTATTAAATTTAAAGTACAATATACAATCCTTTAACAAATAAAATAGTTCCCACTTTTGTAACAAAAATATCGGGAATCATACAAATCCCCATAATACAATATTTAAGAAAGGAATAGCAATTACACACACATATGTCTTGTTTCAACTTTTAGTCAGTCGATGTACCATTTTGATCTTCAGATGATGACGAATCTGTTACGTGAATAATAAATTCTTCGATGTCACCTTTCAAATTATCCACATTTCCTTTTCAATATTTTTTACATGTTTGATGTAATTTTGCCAATTATGAACTGTTACAGTGCTATATGCTCTTCGAATTAATTCTTCCATATCTTTTACCTTAAATGTGGTATTATTCATTTTTATACAGTTCTTAACTTGTACCCATATCATTACAATGGGAGTTAACTCTCAGTGGTAAGGTGGTAATCGAAGAACTTCATGACCTCTTCCTTGGATAAAAGCTTGTCGAATTGTAGTGTCGATCCAAGTTTTATTTACTGCATGCCCTGTGTTCACCTGTGATTCATCAGTATATATTATAGTTCGAAATAATTAAACTTACAGAAATGTCAAATAGCAAGAAGTAAATTGTACCTTCTCCTCTAAATTTCTTGATCTCCCGTAAGTATTTGTGCCTCCACCGAATAACGTCATCTCGTTCGATGAGTATACTTTTACGTTCTACTTTTTAAACTCGATACCCATATCGTGTAACAAACTATGTAAAATTGTTCGACTAAAGTTATGGAAATCATGATCAGCATTGACAGCAGCAAGAATTGCATTTAATGTAGGTGGCATATTCTGTATAAAACTATGCACTTTACGTCGAATAGGTGCTTGCGTGTTCTCATCATATGTTTGTAATCGGTCGTTTAGTTGTATGCCTTTCCTTTTCTTGGAGTTTTTTGGACTTGATAATGAACCAGTTTGTTGCTTCTGTTGTACATTATATATTGTACGCTCTGGGCAACCTAAGCCTTTACTTGCTTCTTGAACGGCAGCGCTCGCATTCATAGTTTTATTAAAATAATTTAAAACATTTGCAATCGTACACTTCTCCTTGAGGCAAAATTTTTCTCCCCTACGCCGTTTTCCCCCTACAGGCTTCATTAATGCAGTGAAAACTGTAATTAATTGTACAGGTAAAAAAAATTTCTAAAAATCAAGGGAAATATCCATATTAGCATGTGCACGCTCGAAAAAGATGGAATGTAGTGTTCTTGGGTATCGTTATAATATTCACATGTTTGTTGGATGGTATACTATTTTTTAATGTTGCGGGACACCGGCCTGTCCACAAGTCCAACAACAAAATGCTGTGAGTTCCCACATTTGGCAAATATACATGGGTTAACAATTGCTGAAATATTTCTTTTGTTAATTTTTCCAGATGTGGATGCTGTTAAACGAACACGGTCGAAACAAAGACGGCAGTCACATGCGATATACGCGGACCGAAATTACCGCTTTGCTCTTTGAGGACGATGAATACAGGTGAGAGCAGTTTTCCGGATGCTGATATTGAAAATCGCGGGTAAATATCGTATTACACTGCCACCTATGAATCCATTTTTATATATACGACTGATAATTATTATCAACGTATCTAGTAAAATATTTTGTGGTTTTTCTTAGTAAACTATATTTTCAGCCACCTGTGTACTTTTTTTCTAAATATGTTCAAAACTAAATTTCTAGGATATAATTTATACCTAAATTATATTCATGTGCTACACTCAGAAAAATACTTGCATTAATCTAATAAAAACTAATTGTTTGAAAAAATATTATTGGATTAACTATATTTTTGTTTGATTATTAAAACAAACGATTTTCAAATCAAACAAAATTTTGTCATTGAAAATTATGATTGATTTAACAATAAAATTTTGTTGGAATTAATATTTCTGATATTTACATCGTAATTTGTTTAATTATTAAAAAAAGTTTGATAAATAATAACCAACAAAATTGTTATTTGAACTGTGTCTTTATTTCTAAAAAAATATTTATTAAATTAACCAATTAAAATTAACCAATAAAAAAATTTAAAAAAATAAATAAAAATAGAAAAAATGTTGGGTCAAATAAAAAAATGTAACAACGCGTTTTTTGTTGGTTCAACAAGAGAGCATGTTTGACTATATACAACAAAAAAAATAGTAGATCGAAACAAGTTTTGGTTAAATTAACAAAAGCATTTTTCTGAGTGCGGTGCATTTTCATTATGCTAACTCGGTTGCCCATAAGTTATTTCGCCTATAGAATGAAATAGATACCAGAATGCGTGTAACATGTTGCTACATCCATTCTACCTTAAGCTTCCAGATACCTTGTCTGGTATTGTTTCCCTATCCAACAATCTGAGCGAATTTTAATAAGGTACTATCTTATTTATTCCGTACACGGCACTATTATTATCTCAACTAGCGAACGAGGGTATTATACAATCAATCAAATCACTTACGGATATATATAGAGCATTGTCATTACTTTGTAATGCTTGTGCGTGCAAATCTATAGACGTTATATTATTAACTATCGAGATATGCAAAATATCGTGCGATTTGCATAGACTCAATTATTTCTTATGTGTATGTTCTCCGTGCAGTTGCAATTTTGAAACTGTGCCGAACTTTTCGCGTGGGCTACACACACACACACATTCCCACTCGTTTAAATCAAGACAAAAGTATAAAAGTCAGATATGGGGTTTTTCTTTTAGTTTCTCGTTACGTGGTGGCCGTTGCATAATGTTGTGGCTTCAGGGGACGATAGGAATGATAGAACAGTAAGTATATGGTAGGCGTTGATACATACATGTTTATAGGTGAGTTTTATGTGGAAAGGTGGAAAATTATCTTCTGTTGGGGCATGCACGTGTGTCTAATATGAGATTTACGTATCTATACGTAAAGTACAAAAAAGATAGGAATATGCCTGCCAACGTTGACAATTCGGTTTTATGGAAATGCCATTTTGACGTTTCTAAAATTTATATAAAAGCGAGAAACCAAGTAATACCCTAATTTGGATAGGAAATACACCAATTTGACTCAGGATTTGTTCAAGTACCTCAAAGTATTCACAAATTAAATCATTTCTTCCATTTTCTCTTGGCTCATTACAGACAGTATTAGGACTTAATAGAGACGGTAACAAAAGATTTCTTCAAGGTTAGGATCCGCTTGAAAGCCGACGTTTTATTAAAATACCAAAATATGCCTTTCTTCTGACGAGAGATTGTTGACGATGGATGACTAATTGTTGTTCCTTGGGCTATTTCCATCGTTTGTTGGATTTTCTTGATCCGCCGTTTCGGCAGTTCGTGTAGGTCCGACATCAGGGTAGCTCTGATAAGAGCTGTTTTTTTGCCAATAAGAGTCAAAGAACACCAAAGACTGGTGCGACAGGGTGAAACGGGAAAATCGCGCTTGGCCAAACATGCAATGATAATCCTAGCAAAAGAGGAACATTACATCAAGAGAAAATTGAAAGAAGCAGCATACATGGCCACAAAAACAAATGCCATAAGCACATCAAACCTGAATATCAAAGATGTCTGGTTACCAATGATTGGGAACAGCATAAGCAGAAGACAGGAAACCACGATACGAGAGACAGAATAAAAAGGGAAGAACAGCGCATAGAGATCTGCAGAAGTCACTGCGCATCAAACCTTGCGCATATCAGGGCGCATTATGCCCGCCCCATAATATTGCGCAATAAGCTTTGCGCATACCAGTGCGCACCACACTCTGCAGCTTAAATAGAGGTTTAAGAAACTAATTTCTACCCCCTCCCCTCCTCAATTAGTGTGCTAGATTAGTAAATATTCGGAATTTCGAGACCAAATCTCACACGAGCGATAAAGTTGTCAAAAATTGGTTCTCGGATATATTTGCCAGATAAGTTGCAATAATGAATTTGGCAAGAAACAGTTCTTATCAGAGCTACCCTGATGAAGACAGTAGACGAACTGCCGAGACGTCGGATCAACGAAATCCAACATACGATGGAAATAGCCCAAAGAACAACAATTCAATGTACTTATATTTGATCAGCTCAGTCAGATGGTCTCGCGGCTCTGTCCTGAGACCACCGCTCTCGCTTTCAATTTATAGACACAGAGAAAAAAGTTCATGAATAGAACCAGTAGACCAAATTATAGTTCTAAATGGTGACAAAGATATATTTGGTTAATTTGAAGATACATTTTTGTCAATGTCATTTATTTGATCAAAACATAGCATCCCAGAGTCCTGCAAATTGAGCAAATTGGAATTGGAGAAGTATTGGGGAATTCTCTTCAATCTTCTTTTCCTGCAAGCGTCCAAGATTTTTTAAGATAGCTGATAAGGCCTCTGAGGTTTTCTTTTCTCTCGATATCTTTAATTAGAGATCTTCCTTTATTGATCCTGTTTTTTGATGCGTAAAATGCTTCAAGTTTGATTATCTTACTGTAGCATTTTTATTGTGCGGCATTGCTTTATTTTTATATATTTTATTACATTATACCCTTTTCAATGAAAAAATACGCATTGTTTCACAAGTACTTTTTCGTCATAGAGAACTACAAAACCCTCCTTCCTCGTCTATTTCTCTTAGCAACTCATCAATAGAATATTTACATTCCTTGCCCTTCTGCTTCAGTTGGAAAATGATGTTATACGCCATCTTAAGCAGTTTGCCATGTTTCCTTATAGTTTGTAGTCGATGCTTCACGTGCTACTCTATAATATACGAATTCTCCATTCCTTCCACTCGTCTAATGGCGATCCGTCACGGAACAATTAAAATTCTAATGTGCGGACCGTGATTTGCCGACTCCTAGTAATAGAACGGACTAATAAGTGCTGCCGATGATTGTGATGATCGGGTTTTGACGCGAAACGACATAATAGTACGCCATATTATACCAGCTGGTGATCGCATGGTCTGTCTGTAATTTCGCGAGGCTCAAATGAGGATCGCAAAGCAGTGGTGTAAGTATAGGGGCTTTTTAACAGTAGTTACTGGTAGTGGATTCGTGAGCGGTCACGTTTCTGTGTTTGCGGTAATTGTTTTCGTCGTAGCAGGTATTTCAGATCCCTATAGATATATGCATAAACCTTTCGTTTTGTTAAGAGTCTATGGATTTTGGAAAATGACAGAAAAAGTTATCAAATGCTAAGTCTGTTAACTTATAATTATGCTGTTGTATTATACATAATACAAAGATACCCTATACCATAAATTTATTCGTCAAAATCGAATCAAGGTTACGCAAATTAGTTTAAAAATTAAACTGCAGATTTAAAAGGCATCCGTCCAGTAACTGTTCATCCAATAAACTTTTGCATTTAAATATGCTGAAACACTCAATTGTTAAAATCAATCACTCAATCAATTAGTTGCATTAATATTGTTGAAACAACTAACAATATTAGTTAATCCAATTATATTTTAAATGTTGAAGAATTTAACCCTTTTAAGACAAACTTAAAAGTGAATTTAGCAAACAACGATAGTTCAGTGTGCGAACCGAAAAGATAGAGTGAATGCTTTTGTAGTTTTAAATTAAAACTAAGCAACCATTGAAACTAAGTAGTGGTATTGGTACTACATAACCCGAAATGATTTGAACCAACCAACAAAATGCGTTGACTCAGATATGTAATATATTTTGCATTAACTTACCTGTTATTTTGAGTCAGCAATGGATGCACGTTGGTGACCTCAACAGAAAGTACATTGTGTACCAAAAGTGATCCATGTTTCCAAACTTTTGGTTCAAATTACAGTCGATACTTCTATTGCTTTAAGTATAACGACTAAATGTATTAACATGTAAAGCACCAAACATATTCCCCCTTAATTTTAACCAAACATTTTATACAAGCCATACTTTAGCGCACAAGTACATTCAAGAACTTCACAAACCGATGTACATCAACGTATAAATCAATATCAATATTACAGAATTATGTATGTATATACATACGTGTGTAAAAAACTATGGAGGAGTAAAGTTAAAACTTAATGATTAAGCTACTTCGTTAAGATATTGTAATTCTGGTATCACCATTAAGAAAGGTATACAATTTATTTACCGGCACTAATGCAATAGATAAACTATATAAAAAATAGTAGTAAGTATTTCACTAATTAATGTTAGCTAATAATGTTAGATAACTTATAGATCTACCTGTATGGTGTAAGCTTCATAATCTGATTTGCCACTACCACAAGTATTGATAAAAACAAAAAATAAAAAATACCCTTACCACCTCGAGGTGGTAAGGTTCACCTTACCTTGGTAAGGTTTTTTATTTTTGCTATTTGAAGCCACCGATCCTATTATTTGTATTGATGACAAGTCGTCATCTGGAAGTAAATAAGAATAGAAAGGCTGAGAGTCTATGTCCCTATTAAAAAACAGAAATTACATTTTTGGTAAGAATTACCACATATACCTAGTAATGCATATCGAAATTAACTGTGTTATATTGCATTAATACACTTACTCAACTTTCAAAGTCGTAACAAATTTATTATATGTCTTAATACGATACATTTAAGTTAAAAAATACCCCTTACCACCTTGTTGAGTAACGAGCTCTGAATATGCATTTCGGCAACTAAGTTGCCATCCTCAGCAGAAAACCACAAAGGATAAAATGTAATGTCCAAGCGTAAGTACCTACTCCGAGAAAAATCCTGTTCTATACCTAACCTACATTAATAGGATACATTAAGAACTGAATATTTTTTTCTTTGCCATTACAAACTGAACAAAGAAACATTTCTAATGATACAAAACAAAAACTTAAACTTATAAACAAACAAACATATTTCTTTGGATTTTTAATAAGTAAGGGGACATATGGGACTTTTTTTTTATCCCCGATTGTTTGAATATAATACACTACTTGTTCCAGTAACAGTTAAATGTGGGCAGATTCGGCGAGATATTCTACCCACATTCTATGAATATCTAATATTATGTATATCTAAACGTCTGCTTGTGAAAGAATAGATTTTTTAGCTCCATATTTGTACAGATAACCATCGTTACATGGAATGTAGCACATTATATTTTATTTAAAATATATATACTCAATACATACATATTCAAAAAAAAATAAAACAAAAAACACTTAAACACATTTTTTGCTTGGATCGAAAATAATCCGAGGTACAGATAAATAGTTTACTTGGTGCTTCGGTTTTATTTGGACGGTTTTCTAAACTTATCGTTTCTATATAAATGGAATTGTTTTAATCAACAGGGAATTGTGTTCGGCAATTACAATCGAATTAGTATTACGTGTCGGTTTGTGTGTGATGATTGGCTTTGGATTAGGATGACTCCCAATGGATGAAAATGGTTAGTTTATTTAATTCTGACTCGATATTAAAATTTGTAAATTATGATATGGATAGGTGTGAATAGTTTTATTATAATATGATTACCGGTATCTGGCGGTTCTAGGTTTAGAACTTAGAGATACATATCTCCCACCCTCAGGAGAGTCACAATTAGATAAAATATGTGGTAATTGCAGAATCATGACCTCTTTCTCAGCTGTTCGCGGGCATTTAATTCGCATGCGCATTGGTGGTCAACGTTGTTAGATTTTGTTTAATACTTACTTCTAGACTTATTTGGCGGAAATAATTTGAATTTAAAGTTAGTAAATACAACTTTATATTTCTATATCAGCACCGATATTGTTGTAAGTGACTTCTAGCTATATGCGTAATGAAATATACAATAATAGGGTAAGTGGGGGGAATATGCGCGTTAGTGCAAAATGCCAGTTTTGCGATTTAGCGAAACTGCCGCTAGGATCG
>JARFOC010000735.1:45216-104283 GCA_031763485.1 Osmoderma eremita | reverse complement strand
TGCGTATATATAAACGTGCCGTTTACTTCGGTGAAGTGATTCTTACTTATTCTAAGAAAATATTTTTCTGTGTGTACAAAAGAAATTACTTTTGGAAGCAATGATGAGTTCAAATCGTTTCAAAGTTTTCTGGCGCTCTCGTATCCACTAAGAAATATTTCCTGCTTTAAATGTTTTAATAATTCCGTAACCAGACTGGTTTTTATTTTCCCCAAAAGCAAACACATTGCGCTGATTATCGTCAACACACAGTAATAGTAAGTCATAAGTAGCATTTGACAAGTGTAATTAAATTTTTTTATATAATGTACGTCTGCTGTCCATAAAGCAAACATTATTATGCCATTGTGACGTTCTTTATGTTCTATTTCATTCTTACTTTTCTCTGGTATTCCAGTAATATTCTACTGAAAAGTCTTGAACGCAATAGTAATTGTTACTAGCTGCATTCCTACTGCTCGTTGAAAAATATAATTTGTCACAGTAATTCGTAAGCATAAGTATACAATATATGTACATATATACCAATGAATAGTGTACAGATAAAAGAAAATAACCCTTGCAACGTTTGCAGATTAGCAATCTTGTGCATGTAAATTTTTTCTTCGCGATTTGATAAATGAAGCGCTGGCTGAAAGAGGCAGTCATCTTTCTTCGTGCGCTCGTCATATTGTTCGCTACCTTGGAACAAGTTAATTACCTATAAATATTAATGAGTTTGCTATTAAGTACAGACACCCATAATTATTGTGTCTCAATGCAAATAATTAACAGTAACTAGTAAACTCGTTATTGAAAATATTCTCAATTTTACTCTTGTAATGGTATAATAATTCAAGTTTATAAATGGGGATCAGATTAAAGTGAGTAGTAGTACATAATACTTGTAACATGATGGGACAGAGCGGCTTTCCATTTTGCATGATAACAACTGCGTATAGGTAAGCAAAAATCAATAGAAAACGATCAACCCTAAAACACATTAATGATACTCTACCTTCGTCATGTACACATCTCTACAAAGAAGTATTGATTTGCTGCAATTGGCACGACAACTATAATGTAGTATAGCGTCCGCGTTGTGGGCATTCTCTGCAGAGTATTATTATAAGGCATACAACGCGTTTTTAATAGACAGTACGGCCCGTGTTGCTTAGATCTCTGGGCGGTTTCGGGATTTGAGCATAAGATATATGTTTATGAATTGTGAAGTTATTCATGTTTGGAAGCTCTTGCATAACCATGATGGCTGACGAAATACATAACTTTTTTTTATTTTTTGCAAAATCGTTGAGACACGGCAACTTTTGACCCAGGTAGGGGTTCAGTTATATCTCATTTAAAAGCCTACGTAATTTGCAATATAACGATGTATAAATATTCGACCATCTCGTTCTCAAAAAATTATAAATTATAAATATATTAAGATAAAACAGAAAAAAAGCGGAAGGAAAAAAGGAACACAGTGAATATTTAACAATCAAGGCTTTTTTTTATTAAATCCCTAAATCAAGTCAATTTTTGAAGCATATCTTCAACTCCTAGCCACAGGAGACGCAACCCCACAATTATTAAAATACATTAGGGGCTGCGTGATACCTCATTGAAAAGCTTATGTAATTTGCAATATAATGATGTATCAGTGTTTGAAATCTATTTCCTTCGATGAAATCCTACTACCCCTAAAGTTTTCAACATTCAATCCTTAGAATTTAACAGAAATTCGGGAAATATAAGATGTATTTGTGATTTAAACACAAACTCCACCTTGCCAGAACGGATTGGTATGGTAGTCTTAATCACATTCACGTCGAAATACATTGTTACTCCTAAACCGGCGTCTAAAAATATATATCAAGAGAAAACCAGAAGGAACAAAATAGGACAAATCAGAAGATATGAAGGCATATGCAGGGTTTGGGAGATACATAGACAACCTTAGTTAGCAATTAGACAAATTAGTAGATAGAACAAATAAACGCGACCAATAAGAAACGCAGAGCATTGACGAAACTATTAGTAGCAACAACAGTCCAACTCCTAGGGCTTCAGAGATCGGCATGCCTCTGTATTACAGGTCCAATAAGAAGCAGACCGACTGCAGCCATGGAGACCATGCTAAGCCTATCCCCTCTTGATATATATATATATCAAGAGGAGGCTAGAACGGGAGTATATACGCTAATGTGCAATGGTAGTTGGAAACCTGAGAATAACCTAGAACATACCAAAATAACACGTGTTGTTGAAAATCCCGTGTTAGATATGGGCTGCGACTCGATGATTCCTAATCTCTCCTGCAACAAATCCTTTGAAGTCATGAGAGACTGAGAGGGGGAGACTGAAACGAATATCGCAGCAGATTGAAATCTGGCGCACGGATCCAAAACGAGCACAGGTTCGGGGACAGAGGGAGACCGGAGCGAAGACTACGGGTTCCCTTGGGAAAGCACGCCTACGTGCTTCAAACTGAAATTTGTGCAATGCAAATCTGTGCTCGAGAGTGTCTGCAGCAGAGGCCACAAAGCAAATCGCTCTTGATTCTGACGGACAGTCAAGCTGCCTTAAATGCATTGGCATCTTATCGGAAATCTTCCAGGCCGGTATGAGACTGTCTGAAAGACCTTCAAGACCTGGCGAAACACAATACAGTCAAATTGATGTGGCTGCCGGTACATGGGGGGATTGCAGGTAATGACCAGGCTAGCACGGAAGGGTTCCGAAATGACCTTGAACCAGCTCTCGGGATCACAAGAACTACTGCGCGCGGTAACGTAACTGAGTGGGTCATTGAACAACACCAGAAACACTGGCACTAAGTAACAGGACAGAAACACAGCAAACAGATCATGAGGAAACCATCACAACAGCAGCTGATATAGTGTCTGTTGACATAACGCAGATTAGGGTGATGATGTGTCTACTTACTGGACACGGCAACCTAAGGAAACATCTACAGAGAACGGGAGTCTACAGAGAGGAACCTTTGTTCAGATTATTCAATGAAGAGTCGGAAACAGCCTCTCACATTATTTCTGAATGCTACGCATTAAGCCACCGGAAAAACCGCCCTGTCAGGTGCAATAGACACACTGCGGGGCATACCGGAAAAGGATTTGACCCACACACTACTAAACATTGTCAGGGAGGCGTAGATCTGTTCGGATAATCAGGAAACAAGAGAATGCCGAGTAATAGAATAGGCCTCAAGGCCGTACTGTTAAGGGATGTGAAAGACCTTTCTCTGCATTGGGGACTCAATCAAGTCAAAACAAATCAATAGCAACGAGATGCTGCCACAAAAATGTATTCTTGTGTAAATACAATACGTAAAGTTACTTGTTATATTAAGAAATAAAAGGTCTTCACTTCAGAAAAATATCTCGGGAATAAACGAGAAATCCTGTTCATTTTTGGACAGCACATTCCTAACAAAAGATCACATCAACAATAATGATATGGTAAGATCTTTACTACTATTATAATTATGTTACAAAATCTAGGCTAGCTTGATCTAAATCTAATTCTCTGTAACATTTACGTTACTAACTTTTTAATTAAGTGACAATAACTAGATTCTTGTCCCTTTATGTTCGTAATATCAACTTTTACCCACTCTCTTTGATTGGCTTAACAGCTTGCATCCTAATTTAATTATATCATCTAAGACAAGACTATATACATATATATTCAGACCGATTTTTACGAGGGCTAATATTCCATCTTATATTCATGCGATTATTATGCATGTCCAACAACACGACCTGAAAATCAGCCGATCAATTACGGAATTAAACCACTTAGTTCTATACATATACAGGTGCAGATATTTCTGGATCGTGTAATTTTGATAATAGTGGCAAGTAATTGAGGTGTACAATTTTACGTGTATGCGTAGATTTTTTCGTAATTATTCTCAATTGATCGGAACCTTAGTATAATATTTCCAGCTTTAATGACCGTTTCACGTCGCACGTACTCGTAATACGCTACGGACATGGGACACGAAAAAACAAGGTTTTCAAAAAATAAACTATGATAACGTAGTACCTCTATGGTGCTTAACTGCAATAAATTGTATTTTTAAATGTCTACGGACATGGAGGTATAGCGACGACTATAACAAAGAAACCAGCGTGCACGGAGTTGTCCAGCCATTTATGGACAGGAGTGCAATCCTCCTTCGCGACCAGAGGTCACACGATTTTTATTTCCCGGTGAACACCTCTACTTCTCCCAGAGATTGTGCTCTCGTTCACCGACCAGTATTGTTGATGAGCATGCGTGGTTGTTTGTATTCATTTCCGACAATTCTTACTTATATATAAATGGTTTAGGAATAAAAATTCTATGGAAGCATGTGTATCTAAACATGCTGGCATTCTCTCTTTATTTAAAAGAATGCACGCGCACAGCTGGTTTATGATGAGTATGGGACCGCACACTGTGTAGAAACGTTAAAGTGACTTTCTAAATTGCTTCAATACTATTGTTTTGATAGCAGGTCGATTATAGTAGTGATTCCTTGTCATCTTTATTTCAGCCTTTTTGGAGTCTGTGTTGTCTACTCCACTTACTTTAGCAATCATTCCAATTTTTCGATACCAATCTCACAATCAGTTGTTTTCTCCAATTGCTATTTTTTCCTAATTCTTGTTTCCTATGCATTTCCAGTTGTTCTGTTTAATGTATTCTGATCAGATTTACTCTGGCAATAGTCCTTTCCATTACTTTCAATAATAATAACTCATAACTTTAATTTTGGACATATATATGACAAAAGATATCTGAATGGTTATAATACTCTACGCTTGTGAATTGATAAATTGACAATAATATAATTATTAATAACATTATTACTGCTAAATTAGTCCTCTACATCTCGTTCGAATTTTAATATTCCCATTATATATAAACTTCCAGCTACTTCTCGGCTTCGTTTTTTTTTAAACTAATTTCATCCTGTCCTATTTAAAAGTAATATTTTTCCGTTCCAATTTGCAATTACAACACCATCAAGATGTTTAAGATTAAAGATAAGATGAGTTCCCTGGAAAATCGCAATTAATTAAAAACTAATAATCATGATTTATCCCTTTTGTAAACCACATTTTCAATCAGATTATTTTCTCCATACGTACACATTGCCTCGATACAAGTGCATACATAAAATGTAGATCTGACTAAACGAAAGGGCTGAATTGGAAACTTATAATGATCCATGTATTGCAAAATTGAATAGTCATCTTTATTGATTTCTTTTCTCAATCTCTCGAGAGGTTATAATAAGGTGACGGTGCATTCTGCATCTTCAGGTAGCAAAATAATGATGCTATTTCATCAGCTATATTAATAAAGTATCCAGGTTTCGAACAATGAAACACATGTTTCTTTTGTGATTGCGTTTGCGATCTATTTTCATAACTCAAAGTTATCAGGCGTTGTTTATTTAAAGGATACATTAATAAGCTCTGAACGGTCAATAATAATTCAGGCATAGTATTGATGGATTTGTAATGTCAAGTATCTACAGATCCAAAATATTTGATGAATAAAATTATCGTAAAGATTTACGAGGAGTGATTAATAAGTACCCGTGTTACGGAAGAAAATTTCCATTTATTTTTCAACATACTCCCACTTTCAGCTCCATACACTATGGCTAGCGATATTCCAACTTTTTCAACCCCTCCAAGAAATAGGATTTGTCAAACTCTGAAAAATTGATCTCAGTATCGGCGACGACCTCCGCGTTAGATGTCCTTTCCGTTCCATTTTTTGATGTTTGGGAATAGGAAAGGGCTAAATCTGGAGAATACGGCAAACGCGGCAGCAATTCGCAGCCCAATTCTATCGATTTCGCTGCGGCGACGTGGGACGAATGTGCCGAAGCATTGTCATGGTGGAAGATCGCTTTTCTCTTCGTCAAGTTGGGCCATTTTCTCTTCAATTCGGCAACAAATCTGCCTAATAATTGAGCATAATACTGCCCTGTGATCGTTCTTCCCTTTTCCAAATAGTCGATGAAGATTATACTTTTTGAATCTCAGAAAACGGAAATGACCTTTCCAACCGATGGAACCGTCTTCGCCTTCTTTGGTGCATGTTTTCCGGTGAATTCCATTGTTTTGACTGTCCCTTCATTTCTGGCGTATAGTGGCAGATGTATGTTTGTTCATCAGTTACGGATTATGCATAAATTCTGCGTTTGATTCCGCTTGTGGCCCGCAGTGAGCAAACGCTGCTCCTATCTTGCCGATAGCTTTGTCACGCCCACATATTCTATGCACGTTCAAATGAGATACTTACGACCCCAACAATCACTCTGATCTTCATTCGCTGGTCTGCAAATTACGATATCATAGATTTTATTGACCATTTCATCCGTTTCACCTTAATTGGGCGGTCTGGATGCCCCTTGTCTAGGACGGATGTACACACACGCTTGAATTCATGGAACCAATATCAACGAAGATGAAAGGTCCCCGTGAACAGCTTCTAACTTTTCTTTGATCGTAACGCACGTTTTCCCATCCAAAAACAAGAATCTAGTCACCGATCGGTTAGTTACAAAAAACGCAAAGTTGCTCACTTTCAACAGCTACTAAGACAAAAATACACAATAAATGTAATTGAAATTTCGACCGTCGCTGTTTGAAAGATGACAGTAATTGATGATATATAGATCTGACGCCAGCGGCGCCCTCTGACTTCAAACACGGGTACTTATCAGTCACCGCTCATATGCTAACTTTATTCATTTAAATCCTTCTGCAACTAACCTACCTACTTAATTACTCTTATGAATGCGTACATGGGCATTGTTTTAATAATGAATTTTGTAAGTCTAATAAATGAAAATGAAAGTTTACAAATAACTTCATGAATGATTACTTTATGTTATTGTACGATTATATTTTTGTTATGTGAAATGAGCAACGCAACAGAAGAATAAATTAAGACACTGTAAACACTATAAGGAGCATTAAATTCGGGTTTGAAAATATATGCTATACTGTTAATTAACTATTGTTTCTTGTATGGAACAACGTCCATTTGAACTAGGCGCCCGTAGAAATTAATGTTCTAACGTGTTTACAAAGACGTTGATTACTTCATCCATTCATGAGCGCAGCACAATACCCGTAACGTCATCTTCAATTAAATCTTTGAAAAAATTAGCTATGTCGAACGAATTATCACATGCTCAGAATTTAATCAGAACTAGAGAGTATATAAGTGCGTTCTGTTCTTCATTGGCGCTTAATTAACACAAACATTAGAATAACAACATACATATGTATGTAATTTATAGATATATACATAAGATGGCATTAGACGAGGATAAGATGAGCCTAGCCAAGAAAGATAAAATGAGATAAAAGGAGACGATATAATTAACATTCATTGTACTTCATCGAATTTTTGTGATTGAAACGGGCAGGAGAGGATGGGATTCTCTTTGCACGAAAGGTACTAATGTCAGTGACCACAACAATTTGAAATTAATATACATATATGGTAGGTAATTTTTTTTTCCGAACCAACATCATTAGGACTATTATTTGATACTCGACAAAGCAAAATGGATGCGGTGTTGTGTAAGAGTTAACGTATCTTTTTTTATAAACACAATTATACCGCTACACAAATGCAGATAATTACTGACACATAATACATATATTGAAAAATATTTCAATGATGCACCTTACAAATGTGTAAAATGCATCTTTTATTAAAACTAAATTAGAAATTGTTATATTATTATATTAAGTAAACAAAGGTTCTTCACCCAAGAAATGTGAAGCATAATTTTTTATCATCCTCTATCGCGGTTTTTCATCCTGATCCATTGATCGAGAAACTAGAGGCGAAGGGTTGTACGTAGGGTGCAGGAAAAGAGGATCGTTAAATTTCCTCAAGTTTTGAAGGATTGTTTAAGTATTATATGGTATATATTGATTAATACAGCCTATCTCGCAGAATCAAGGGCCTGCTCTTTAGAGCATGATTTTGTTTTCAGCGCCCTGCTTTTCAGGTACCATTCAGAACATACCATACATAATAATCTCGTAATTCTACCGTGCACAAACACATTACGATTTCGAGTTTTAGAGCCGTTATAAACAGAGGTGTTTCTCATATCTATGCAGGTGTGTATACAGCGCTGACCAGCTCTAAACTTTCAAACCGTCTATAAGTAATGTATTTCATCAAGCAGCGATGTCATATCGTGGATCACACATGACCGACGAAATCTCCGGAATGCAGTCGTTCTGCGCTGGTGGGGTGCATAGAATACTAGGAGCTGTCGTTGTAGCAGTTAACTTAGTATGGTCGTAACAGCGGTGATTCGCGCATATCTTTTATGTTGACGTTACTCAAGCGTCTTTTACTTTGAGTTTTCTTTTTCGGAATTTATAAATTTAATTTACAACATTATTTTCTCTTTATTTACATTATTACTTTTGGAATCCATTAAATTAAATTTATTACTTTCGTTTCTTTGTCAAAATTTTATAATAGAATGATTTTCACTACCGAGGAAGGGGTCCAGATAATTAAATGGTATTACTCTGGGAGTACAGCAGAGGAAGTGGTCGGTCGTTTTATATTTTCGGTTATTTCGTTATATTAGTTTTTCATTCAGTTCAATGGCGAATGTGTCCTGGTATCCTATTTACGATAATATTTCATCTTCTATAGAAATGCCTTTTCTATTTTTTTAATTGTCCGCTATTATAAAATTTTAGTTTGATGTTGCGCATTAAAAGCGTGTGCCTAATGCATTGTTGTCTCTAAATATAGTATTGTCCATTTTTGGTTTCGTTGTGCTACAATATTATTCAATCTTGAAACGTTATAAAACACTACGCAAAGATTAATCAAAAATGCAATCGCAATTTATTTTCATAATATCTCGCATTTTTCACGTTATTGATACGCCTTGCGTTTTCTTCGACAAACACACAACCTCCATACAACGCCTGTTCGATACTGGCCTCATGCGCCGTACTAGCAGTTAATATATACATATGTATAAGTATAACGGTGTGGCAACTATGTCGATACTTTACATTGCTAGTAGGATTCAAGCTCTGTCGTGGCCAGGAATGTATATCTAATATAGCGAACCATCTTTTGTGTAGTTTCGTTTGATATTTTTTTACTTTCCATTCGTGCAATGTAGTTTGACCGCTTCGCTACAATTTTCTAAGGTAACGGAAAATACCTGGAATATCTGACATTTTTATTTCCCTAAAATATTTGGCAAATTTTATACAAAAGACGAATAAAGAGGAAACCCATTTTTATTTCAACGCTGTTCGAATGGAGTTATTTAACGGTATGACAAAGTATGATGTCATCATAACTTCTTTTGAATGATTAGATATTAATAATTGAGAATTGAACTTGAATAAATGCTCATTTATGTAAATATGATCGCCAAACCTTTCATAGGTCATGATCATTGAACTTTTCACCTAAATCATAGCAGGATTCCTGGTGAATTGTTAACGTGGAATGTAGCTGCCGCATTATTGCATTGTGTTTTGGCCCAAGTTTCTAAAATACTGATTTTCAACTTCAGAACAAATGTTAGAGAGTCGATTTCGTAAAACACGCATTTTCAAGAATTTAACATTTTTCCTAACTGATTCCAAGATTGTGAAAATGTTGGTCAGTGTTGATGAACAACGCCACAAAATTTTCTGTTACGTTCTTCATCTGCTCACTGGGGCAGCTTTCCTTAATAATCGTCATCTTCACTATATCCTTTCTATACCGCAAAGCAATATTTCAATTGCAGATCTAATCTTACATAAAATTTTGAAAATTGTCGTACATAAGTTTCTTTACTTTATCCCAAGATCGTAAGTACAAATACTTATAAAATATTCACATTTAAACTGGGGTCACACATTTTAGTTTGTACTCGGTAAGATTTTTTTTAATCAATAGAAATCCAGCAAAAACCAACAATTACTTTCTATCTGTTCTATAAAAATAATTGCCGTTACTGTAGTTTGTTGGATAAACTATTACAAACTTGAAGTATCCCAAACTTTTTCTTTCTTTTCTATCTTTGATAAGTATTCATTGCAACACACATTACCTTCCATGTGAAACTCATAAAATTATACATTTGCTTCTCTACAATTTACGGGACTCGTAATAAATTAGATTGTCGTCGTAGTACGGTATCTGTCTGTTATGCGTTAGGTCGAATAAAGAAACGTTAGTTTAAATCTCACACTTGCAAAATATATTTCAAACCTGTTTCCTTCTGACGTGCTCCCATTCACCCAATTAACACATACCTTATGGACTCTGAATGTTGCGCTTGCGCAACTGAAAACGATTAAAGGATTCTATTTAATTAATTGCTCGAATTAAAACTAAAAGATATACAATAATTATCTGATTGTTTCATAAGTACTGGTGGCTGTATTCAAACTATTTCTCTTGCTACAAAGAAACAATGGAACTTCGCTACACCTTTAGGTTAGATTACACATCACTAGTTCATTAAGTTACCTTCAAAGAAGTGGTCGAAGTATTGAACGGACACTAATGCCAATGCAATAATTAGAGATAAGTGGTGCGAAATAGATTATGCAGGTGCTATTAATGAAAATTATGGTGTTGGTGCTTCAATGAATTGCTTTACTGGTAGGATTTAAATGATAGGTGGTTGATAATATATAATAATTTTTACGAATCATGTATCTTAGCGACTTTTTATACTTTGTATTGTTTCAACTAATGGTATTGCAGGTGCCATACCATGGCGTAGGAGAAAGCGTGCACGTCCACTTGGTTGCAATAATACATTCTGAGTACTTATCAGAGGCGCTTCAAAATGTCTCTATTATGGCTGTATAAAGTGATACATGCTGAAACACGCGAAGTGGTTTTTAATGTGTACAATTATTTTTTTATAAGTAAAGGTACATCAGAGAATATAAGTGGAATAAAACAGATACTGTCTGAAGCAACCGGCGTGTCAGTGTGAACAATAGAAAGAATTGTTTAGGAAGAAAATGTGGCGACAAATCCAGATGAAAACAAATTTTAAAGTCCTGGTAAGAGGTCAAGACAAAAGAATGTCAGTAGCGTATCAGAATATCAATTATGGATAGTGCAAGATACGATCTATGCTCTTCATCGATCAGAAGAACGACGTGTTACGGTATCCGCTCTACGGCAGAACATGCAGCAACATAATAGGAGAGTGTTAGTAGAAGATTACGAACAAATTACTTACAAAAAATCAAACACTATCGCGACCAGAATCGACCCATTATTTATACAGATGAGTGGTCATTTATCTTCCAGATTGTGGAGTAATGAAAGTACTTTTTAAACATTTCTAATTCATCCAGGCTATTAATAGCCCACGCCGATGGAAGCATGGGTTTTATGCGAATTGTCTGCTAATATTCAAGTCCGGGTGACTGCCATTCAGACATGAATACAGGAAATTATGGCAGATGGTTAGAAGAGAAACTTATACCAAACTTGCCTACGAATTCTGTTATCGTGATAGATAATGCGTCCTATCACAATATACAAAGAGATCACCGTACAAGTAGTAAGAGTAAGAAATTCGAAAAATGATCGATTAGTTAACGCTAAAAAGCATTTTGATGCTAAAGCAACAGCTGTACGAAATCATTAAACAAAATAAACATGGATGTGTAACTCACAAGTTCCATGAAATTTTTTACCACAAAGGACAGGCAGTTTTGAGACTTCAGCCATATCACCCACACCTCAACCCTATATAACTGATCTGGGCTACGATGAAGACTACTGTCACAGCAATATAAAGTTAGAAAATTTTGGTAAAGTAGCGTAAGAAGAATTTCAAAAAACGTCCTAAACACGTCATGAATATCAAGAAGTAAAATTTAGACTCAGAGACTTAGTTGATGAAACGACCGAAAGTTTAATGTAATGTAAACAATGATAGTGGCAGTGACGAAGACGATTTCAGTTTCGAATATATTTAAATTGTTGTTTATATTTATTACCCAAGAGTTAAATTTACATAATTAATTAATTTGTTGTGACATGTTGTATGTTTAACCATAAAAAAACTGATTATAATTCAATCCTTCTTGGTTTTTATCATATTTAGTATTTCATTATATGCATACAATTAAGGGGATTATATGAATCAGAATTGTTCTTGGTATTACTTATTAGATCATTAAAATCTCGAACCTAGCAAGCGTTAAAATACTCCACACCCCATAAATACAGGGTCTCCTAAGTTGAGTGGCCTATTAAAATATTTTAAATACACAAAAATTCTGAAAACAAGTAGACTGCATTAGACTAAAGTGATCTCTCAGAGTAAATTATTTTCACTTTTGCATGGCTTCGCCATTATCTTTCTTATTTTAAATGGAATATTATAAATTTTTATTGCAAATTCTGATTTTATAATTGTTACTACACAGAGTGTTCTATCGCGGGTTAGAACTTGTCTTCGAATGAATGGTAGACAATTTGAACAACATTTATAGTCTTTAGAGCATCAGCAATTAGAACATAGAGTTGCCACTTCTTTAGTATTGCCGGTTTGGACTCCATCCAGATTTTTGTACATTTTTTTTGATTAAGGAAATAAATACTTTGTTTGATTGAAACTTATTGCGAAAAATTGGGTTAATTCTAGCAAAATATGCCATTAAAATACACAACCTAATACGAATATACAGAATGCGCCATTTAAGATAATTGAAGTTTGGAGAATTACACATAATGATATTCGACACCATATCGCTACCAGACTGTAATATTTTCAGGGATATTTAGGCTCTGATTTCAAAGCTTAAGGATTATACCTTCAGATGATGAGTTACTTGAATCTTGAAATTTAATAGTGTCGTAAAAACATTTTTTTAAATGAAGGGCAGGCAAAACGATTTTTTACATAAGGTTGAAGATATCTCAAAATCGGTTACATTTAGGTGTAGGGAAACATTAACATTTTGTATTTAGAATAACGTTTCTAATCAGAATTTGCAATAAAAATTATAGCATTCTGTTTACAATAATGGCAATTTCCGGTCAACCGGAAGTGATGTAAAAGTGAAAATAATTTACTCTGAAAAATCACTATGGCCTTATTTTCAGAATTCTTGTACATTTCGGTCCCCATAATTTTTTAATAGGCCACTCAACTGTATACGTATTTCAGCAACGAAGGTGCCATCCTCAAGCGGTATTTATGGGGTGTGGAGTGTTTCTAAGGTATGTTAAGTGTGTTTTAAGTGCGGTGCCGTAGTTCCAAACGCCAGTCTACATTAAAATCTCATTATAAGAATTACCTACTTGTTTGAGTAACGGTCAATTGCTTCCTGAATAAATTTATGGCATAGTAAAAGTATTTGTTGAATAGTTCCTATTCTAATAAATTTATTTTATTAAATATTAACTGTTAGGCCAATGGTATTTTGAAGCTTTATGCAGAGCAAATGGTAAATTCGTTGTACCTGCCTACTGCGATCTTAATCCCAATTGCAATAAATGTTCTTTAATACAATTGTATTTATTCAAACTTCAATATATTAAACCGAATGTGGCCCTTGTATCCATGACAATGATAAAACGAAGCAAATGTTTCTTTGACCGGTTATCAAGACTGTTGCAGTTTTCCTTTTAACAATGCTATTCAATTAAGTTCGAACAACAAGCCATTTACATATAAGGTGAAAATATAACGAAGGTAACATGGATATCGCTACCACATATATACATCTAAAGCTTACATTGACTTTCCTATCTAGCTGTAATAGTTACTGTATTGCAGTAGTCCATTACCCACGTTACACTTTTCACAAAATTCCTTCTACATCTTAACTTGAGAAAGGTGAAAGGATTACACTGGCATTAGAAACCATTACGATACGTTTTTAATATGTCGCGCCACACTTTCTAATTGTACAATTTCATCAGTTGACAATTTACTTTTTATCGCTCTCGAAAATAATATAATACGCATATCTTACATTATATAAATGACCCCAATCGCAACGCCTTTTGAGTGGATAGTCTGTGGCCGTAACAATATTCGCCGTCTATTATAAGTTTTTTATTTAAGTACATTAGCATACAGTGGTCGGTTTTTTATTATCTTCTTTTATAATCATTAGCCGCCATTGAAGAGCAAGTTCACAATTCTGCAATCGTTGACAGCGTGAAAAAAATTCATAAAGGCGGACTTCGCAATCTCGTCTATTAGGGTCGCTGAGAATGCGAAGAAAACATAGAGTCGACTAACAATGGATTACTTAACGTTCTTTCAAAACCGGATACAAGTCCATTGTATTAAATCGCTATAAATCGCGGTTTTCAGAATATGTGCTTTAATTATTGTTACCATAATTATTCCTGGTACCATTAATTTCAAGAAATTTACTGTTCCAATATGAAAAATATATTAGGTACTAGTGTCACAGTAGGCATGCATAACAAACAGACCAGATAAATTGATTACTAATTGTAATAGGAAAAAAATACGGACCTAAACAAGAACTTATACACTAGTCGTCTAATCTGAACGAAATATATAAAAAGAAACTATTTCCAGAGACCTGGTCTTGTCAAAATTTAACTAAGCACACATACAATATAGACAGAAAGTAACGGATAAATTCGATAACTCCTTTAAATTATTTTTTTGGAAAAAAATCTCCAAGGAGTGTAGCGATTTTAAGTACAGGAAATTATACTATATTATCATGTTACATCATTTATTTCGTTGGTGTCAACGATATTTTTTTATTAAATATAAGATTGCCATCTTACAGTTTTTATTATTTATTTCGGTAGTACCTATGTTCTTTTTATTCTGTTTTAACGAAATAAAATGTTCAAAATGTAACATTCGAAAAAATTGAAAAAAATTTAAATATGAGAATAAAAAGAAGTCGATTAACAAGACCAAAAAAAATAACAATAATATCAATTACTAGAATACGCACAGAAATACTTATTACACTAGATCAAGCACCGCCAATCTTTCTAGTGCATGGAGTTACATAATAGGGATATAAGGTTATCGTGAGCCACTTCAAAAGTAACTATTATTTCATACATAGATCTACCTTAAAATTTAATTTGAAAATTAATACTTTTATATTTACGTAAAGCTGCTCATTAAACGTATTTCTAAATCGGCAATAAGTTGGCAAAATTATACGGTACTAAGTGTAAGAACATTAACAAGACCAGCTTTAATTAAAATGTTATCAGATCAAAGAAAGAAGCCAAAAGTTACAGGCCAAGATTCCACATCAGGATATATTTGTAACCAATCATCATTAACACTTCAATTTTGTTTCTGGCTGAAACGTACCATTTTTATAAATAAAAAAGTTTAGTAAAAGTAAATTATGCTTTAGAACAACCAAATAATATTTATTTTATTGTTTACTTCTGACAGCCGTAACTAAAGTTTTTTGTTTAGTTACCGTAACTGGACTCATTCCGGCAATTTAAAGAATCTTTAATATTTAAACTTTAAGCATTTAAGGGTGGCAAACTCAGCCTACTGGCTGGTGACTCTTCCGTACTTTTGTAAAGATTTCTTTCTTCTTCCAATTCATTTTTCCGTTTGAATATTATATTTGCTTCTAACGAAGTTGACTGTCCCTCGCTTCTTGCTCTATTTGACTTTTCTCTTCCGTCCGTTAATACCCGTTTTCATACTACATTTAAAATACTGATAACCAAAACCAGTACTATGTTTAAATCACCAGTATATCACATGAAAAACTTTAATGATTTGTTTAATGAGTTGGAGCAGCTATACTTGAAATCATTTCTACTAATACATGTTTCTAGTTCTTTGATCATTATTTGTAATAATGTATTTATAAATTGAGTTTTGCACCTCTTTGTATGTTGTTGTATGTTATGTTTTTGTCATGTAAATTATTTGTAACTGTTGGGCAAATAAAGTTACAGAATAAATGTCTACCTTGACATATCCGAGTACTGAGTTTATTCACAATTACACAATATTAATCAAATAATTTAAATTATTTGAAATAATATAATGATGCTTTCACCAGATACGATCATCACGCTGTCAAGTAGATACTGAGTACCTATTTGACATCGAGACCGGCTGGACGTTTGAGAAGATTCGCCTGTGACGTCCAGTCAGGAAACAATTACTCATGTTTTTTACTGTTTTTACTATTTTAGTTTAACTCACTAAACATATTTTCATGCTGAACAATGTGAGTACACCTGAAGAAGAATTGTCGAAACTAGTAGCACACAATAAATAAAATAAAACAAAATTAGGAAGTAGGTACATTACAATTGAAATTTTATTTATTATTAACCAAGGCGAAATCCAGACAAATTCAGAGGCAGAAAGACCATTTTGAAAAGTATCGAATTTGCTTGCACACGTGTATGTTTGCAACAAAGAATTGTTAAATAATAAAAATGGTATTTCGACGCACATATCCCTAAAACGTGGAAATCATTTCTTATTTAAAAAAATATTCGACGAAACGTTTTTTTTACACTATTTATCAACCAGTATAAGTGTAGAGAGTAACCCGCACTTATTACTAAAATTTAACATCCAATTTCCAAAGATAGGATCCCACGATTTGGTAATACTCGAGCATGTAGTAAAAGTAAAGGTTACACCATGAGTGATCAAAAACGGCAGTGCAAAAGAGCAAACTGTGCATTTGTATTTTTATAACTCAAAAAAATTTGCACATTATTTTCTTTATCGATCATTAATACGTCTTTGTGCTAACCAAAACGTAATGCATAATGCAACCAGACTTAACTTCTCTTCGATTTTGTTTCAGGTGTACTGTCATTTTCCACGATTAACTCGTTATATAAAATAATTTCTAATCTCACTTTGATAAAATGAATTTAAAATATCTAATTAATGACTTTAGGTATAGAGAGTGCTTAATAAAAATGAAAGTAACTAAACTATTCTTTCTTTTTATGATATAAAATACATAAATGAGAAATGAATGTATTTGAGTTTACCAAAACGTAATGCATAATGCAACCAGACTTAAGTTCTCTTCGATTTTGTTTCAGGTGACGTCTTGAGTGGTGTATGCAACGTTGGATTATGGAATGTGGAAGCACTGCGGGGCTTCATTCTATTCCCATTGTGCGGATATCTGGTTCTCGGAACCATTTTTCTACTAGCCGGTTTCGTCTCCTTGTTCCGCATCAGGACAGTAATGAAGCACGACGGTACCAAAACAGATAAATTAGAAAAGCTGATGATCCGGATCGGAATATTCTCAGTATTATATACGGTACCAGCAGTCATAGTCATAGCTTGCTTATTTTACGAGCACATGTATTTCGACTCCTGGATGCTTACTTGGACCAAAGATATGTGCAGGAAAACGCAATTTTCCATTCCATGCCCAAGAGACAAAGACCCAGATCGGAGGCCACAATTCGAGGTCTTCATGATAAAATATCTGATGTGCATGATTGTGGGTATCACGTCGAGTGTGTGGATCTGGTCTGGCAAAACGATGCACAGTTGGAAAGTATTTGTGAATAGGTTGAAGGGGCGACACACGGCGGCATATGTATGAGATTAGGAGTACCTGTTTCATTTTAGATCTAAAATATGACGAATTTACCGCCTACGTAAAATGTAAAATTTGTAGGCTCCATCAGTCATACTCCAATATTATTATGGTTATATTATTTTTATAAACATGAACATCCTATATTTTAATATTGTATTTACTGTAGATTTAGTTGATGTAAAAACTACCTCTGAAATATCCACCAACATATCTCCGTTGTAAATAATAGAAACAACGATTATACAATACCCATATTAGTAATAAACGAAACAAAAATTTTAACTACATTTAAACTCGTCATATTTTGCCAACATTGTGGTGTATTAGTGTACAAGAATTCATGGTAAATTTTATATTTACCAAGACTGAAATAGCAGCTACTTCCACATGTCTTGCACCCATTTCACTTCGGCATTTCATACACAGTATTAACGTAATTTTAAATTTCAATATTTCAATTTATAACTTAATTAATCTTGTGTTCCATAAAAGCCCATTATATTTCTTCTTCCTAAAGTTTATTTAATATTATATTGTTTCTAATAATATTTATCTATTCTTGATATTAATGTTCAATGTTATACATAAAATATATGTAAGCAATGTTGTCATGTATTATATTGTATATAATGTAAATAGAATATTTTATTTAAGGATTTGAAGTTATAACGATGCTGCTTTTCGACTGAAGTGTTTTTGTAGATTAACTTAGTTTTATATTTATAAAAAAAAATAATTCTTATTAATGATTTTGTATTACGCTCAACAACTATATACGTGTGATAAACGCTATAAAAATTATATATTTTGTGTAAAAGCTACAGTCAATAAATAGTAATAATGTTATTATGATAGTGCAAATATTTTGCCTTGTAATTGTAGCAAGAAATTCGTCCAAGAGGAGCTTCTATTTTGTATACCTAAATACATGTATCTAACTTATATCTGTTGTAAAATAGAATTTTAAGCCGATTGTAATCTGTGTTTAGTGTTTGTTCTAATTTAAATTGTAATATATCTTGTAAATCGACGCTCCATAATAAAGAATTCTCGTAAAATAGTTGGCAGTTTTAATAATCAAGAAACAATCACTGAATATTTTGATACATCAGATATTTCTATCTGCTAAGCCATCACAACCTTGCACAATTTCTACGCATCCACATCCAAAGTGCGAAATTAAGAAAATGACGTCCAGCTAGAAAATGAACTTATAAAATATATTCTTCAAAAATAAATTAATAAATAACTTTAAGTCTATTTTTCGCAATACGAAGTACTATTCATGCATAGAATTGTCCAAAAAGTAGTAGTACTATAATAAATGTATCTATCAAAAGCAAGTTACCTTATATACAGGGTGACGCATTAGTATGACAAAGCTCGATATATCCATTATCGTACAAGATATCAAAAAAAGTTATTTAAGAAAATTGTAGACAGTCTTAAACTTAACATTTTAAAATTATTTTCATAAATACAGGATGTTCCGTATCACCTGGGTGAACCAAACGTACATTTTCTTAAATCGAACATCCTATAGATTATTTCAGATTTAGATTAAGCTCATGCTTAACATTCAATTAATTAATCCAACTGTTTACAATTTAATTCTATAATAAATGTTCAAAATATCCATCAATACAACACTGCAGCCGTTCTTCAAGCAATTGTCTTACATTTCTTAACATTTCTTAATTAATAATCGAGAATGCTTCTCTTATTCTGTTTTTCATGTTGTAGTTGGCGGTGTTTGAGACAAAGTTTTTCTTACATATGACCACATGAAGAAGTCAATTTTAGTGAACTCCGGTGTTCGAGCTAGTCACTCAATTGGTTCCCTCTCCTTGTCCATCTTTCAAAGAAATGGTCGTATATTAAAATAGGGTGAAATAACGAAGCTCCATGGTGCAAATACCACACCCTTTGACGAACGTATAGGGGAACATTATCCAATAACAAGGGTAAATGATTTTCTAAAAAGTCTAAATAAACTTAACCATTCACTCGTTCTTCCAAGAAATGTAGTCCAATTACAGAATCTCCTAGCTAGTAATGAATACTTAAGACTGTCTTACTGTCATTTTTCCACGATTAACTCGTTATATAAAATAATTTCTAATCTCACTTTGATAAAATGAATTTAAAATATCTTAGAAATTAATGACTTTAGGTATAGAGGGTGCTTAATAAAAATGAAAGTAACTAAACTATTCTTTCTTTTTATGATATAAAATACATAAATGAGAAATGAATGTATTTGAGTTTTGATTCGCCCTGTATTCAGTGGTCCACTTTTAAAGTGACATCACTTTGCTATAAAAGTGGGCCGATATCAAAAATCTATGTTCGTAAAAGAAAATTTCAGACTGTGTCGTTTGCAGTACACAGGGCCTTGAACCTACAGTGATTTGCATACAAAATTGACCATAACTTCTGAAACACGTCGTATAATTCAATGAAACTGTATATTGGGGGTGTGAGGCATGAGCCTAATCTAAATCCAAAATAATATACAGGCTGTTCCATTTA
This sequence comes from Osmoderma eremita, assembly GCA_031763485.1. Classification (NCBI taxonomy): domain Eukaryota; kingdom Metazoa; phylum Arthropoda; class Insecta; order Coleoptera; family Scarabaeidae; genus Osmoderma; species Osmoderma eremita. The sequence continues at coordinate 84,133 of JARFOC010000735.1, read as the reverse complement.
AGAAAACGTTCACCCCATGTGAAACATTCACCAAATGTTTGGTTCACCCTGGTGATATGAAACAGCCTGTATATATGAAAATAATTTTAAAATATTAAGTTCAAGACTATCAAGAATTTTTGTAAATAACTTTTTTTAATATCTTATATGATAACGGAATGCCACAGTAATGCGTCACCCTGTGTAGGTAGAGTCTCATGGATCAAATATATTTACTCTTTTATGTTATTACCAATATGGAACTAATCTTACACCAAAGTCGTTAAGAGAACTTTTAGTGAGATTGATACTAGAAATAAATTAGATATTTCATTAAAAAAATTCATCAGCATTCACGTTTGGTCATTTAATCTTTAATGTTTGAAGGAAAATGGAATTAAATTAGAAATACTATTTGTCACCCTTATTAATATGTATCAGGCAATATTTTATTATACTACTTATATTTTACACACACTGCAATGGATTTCCAGAGGAATTTCCGCACTAACATCTCTTCCTATGTGGGCTGAGATTTTCCTGGAACAAACAAAATATATGAAACATTAAAAACATTAAGTACATAAAAAAAACATACCCTTACCACCTCGATGAGTGAAGAACTCCTGGATACGTATTTCGGCAATTAAGTTGCCATTCTGCTGAGGATGGCAACTTAGTTGCCGAAATACGTATCCAGGAGTTCTTCACTCATCGAAGTGGTAAGGGTATTTTTTTTTTACTATTTTAAGCCACCGTATCCAATTTTGTATTTTATATGTAAGTACATGTCAACAAACTATTAAAACATACACTGCTCGAAACAGTTGACGGATAAGTAAAAGCACACAGTGTCAGTTAATATAACACCTAAAAAATTTTCTATAAACTATAGTTTCAACCCATTTAAACAAGAATCTAAATACAATTACAACTAATGACAACATGTTGGTGAACGTTTTAAAGCGATCGCCGCTTGAGGAAATAAAAACGGGGTTCAATACGCTAAATTTTTAGATGCTAACCCAGTCTAAAAGTTTACCACGGTAATTAGTAGTGGAGATTTGCAATTTTTTGTGTTGTCTGAAACGTAAACACACCACTATCTGTCAGAGAAAGAGGCTTGGATGACCATATATCAATTGGAAAGTGGAAGAGCACGGTACAGTGTTTCTGAAAGCCTTGGAGTCAGCGAAGGCGTAATTTCTATCGCTTTTTGGGAAATTTGAAATTATCGAGGAAGACAAGCGGCAATGTCATAAGAGATGGTATAGAGTGTGGACCAATGAGCATATCAATTCAGTGACGAATCCAGATTTTCATTGCAACCAGATATAGGCATATTCTGATTTCATGCAAAGCTCTGGATAAATGTCTAGATGAGATTCTGGGACCGATTGTGGATATTTACTGCAGCAGCAGTGATAGAACAATTTACTTTCATGGACCATTATGCTCGACATCATCGAGCCAACATCATGAACAACTGGTTTCATGAAGTTGGTATAGAGATAATGGGGTGGCCAGGCAATGGAATAGACTCGGCATGCATTGAAAGCGCCTGTTGCTGCACGAAAATTCCACCGACACCGCTTCAAGAATTACAAATTGCTGTCGACATACAGTCAATGCTATCAAGATGCCAAGAGTCTTTAGCTGTTTGTGGGGTTCATGTTATTAGTATTTTTTCTAAGAACTATTTCAATAAAACTGAAATTGAAATTTTTCCTGCATTAAAAGTACGTTATAGTCTTCCAACAAGATCGCATTAAAACTTGTCCAAACAGGTTTAAAACACAATAATGTGTTCAGATACTTACAAATATTGAAACTAAAAAGTGTGTGAAATATATAAATTTATGTCAAAGGTATTCACCTACTTTCGTTACGTCCACAAAAGTCTATACCAAAGAGCAACAAAAAGCTATTTATTTAGATATTTTCAATAATCGAGCGAACGAAAACCTTCTTATATCAATAATAGGTATCATAAAAGATTTAAAACATGGAAGCTAATCGGCAAATGCAACGACCTAAGAAAATAGCCCAGACAACTTATTCTTTGCATATAGATTTGGAAAGCAAAAAGCACCACTTAACCCCCTATTCAGTTAAAAGTGTTATAATGCTTATAGTTTATTATTCTTACTGTTCTGTATGTAGGAAACCAGACCCATTATTATGAACAGAGCGGCAATGGCAATGTGATAGATTCCATATACCAGATACTGATCTCGAGGAGACAGCGGTATGCCTAAATCGCCAGATACAAAACACAACGTCAAAATTGTTTGTATTAGTAACGCAATCAATGTATTTAACCCAAAAACCAATCCATAGCTATCCTTCATGATATATTTAGCTATTTCAACGCTAGCAATAGTAATCATAAAATGGTAAACGGTACCGTAAACTATGTAAATTACGTAACTAACGAAAACTTCTGTCGTTTGTGAGGTAACTATCAATATTGCACCAGCGAAGGTTGAGCACACAGCTAACACCACCACTCCTTTACTTTTCCAATCAATCTTGAGAACTCCTGCTAGTAATGCCCCAACAGCGCCTAGGATTGTTAGCACAGCCTCCACAGCACCATTATATATGTTATCTGCATTTGGTTTTATCTCACCCCATAACGGTTGTATGTAAGATTGAACCTGAATATAACCGCCAGTGGCTAGTGCCCACCAAATAGACCATTTTAGAACATGTCTATTGCTGAATGAATCGATGAAATGTTTCTTCATTAAGCTAAAAGCTTCTTTGTACTTCGAACCTTTGACTTGTTGATTCTCCTCTAATTTTTGGTGGAAGTATATGCTTTTCGGAACATTTGGTAAAATTATGGCCCATAGAGTTGCTGCGATAACAGCTAAAAAGAAACGTGATTTATTTTGCTGGTCTATTCAGAAGCAGATTATGAATTCAGAGAGTAGTGATAATCTCAAATTCCAAGGATATACAGTGGCCCTGAAATTTTATGATGAATAATAGCTTGTCTTGTTAGATTAGAGAGCAGCAAATAATCGTAAAAATTACTATTCGTTATGATTAAAATAAACTGTTGATACGTTTAAACCCAGTGACTAAATAGATGATAAAGCTATCTATCCAATCAATTAATGCGATAACATTTCTAAACTGAAACTCTAGTGCTTTTTTATTACAGGACAATTTGTTGCTTTATATAGAGTTGTATTCAAATTAATAATTATTACAAATTACCCTTTACTCAGCTTATCCGCAGCTTGCAAGAATTCACTCAGTATACACAATACTCATCTACTAAATCATCTACTTAACTTCAATTATTAGTTTCTGAAATTTGATTTTAAATGTTATGAGTGTGCTTCATTTCTTAAAAGAACTGTGTAATTTTTTACATATTTTAGGATTTTCTTATCATCTTTAATTTGTACTTGTTATGGGATTCAATTTTTAGTAGATTTCTTAGAATATCTCTTGTATTATAAGAAATACTTAAACAACAGAGAACTACGAAAAATACAAACAACAAAGAAAACTAGTAAAGAACTTTATAATGACAGCCAAAGAAAACACATGGATAGAGTTTGGAGAAAAGCTAGAATCAGATAGTGAGGCCAATCAAAAGCTGTTTTACAAAATAGTGAAAAACCTAAGAGAAGGGAAAAAAGTGCAACAAACGACAATAAATGATGCCAAGGGAAATATATTAACAGACGACAATGAAATAATACTAAGATGGAAGGAGCATCTTCAAGAGTTGCTATGTGCGAATAGACAAGAAGAGCTACAAGAGAGCATAGTTAATAGTTAGGGGAAGGGAAGAACCAGAAGAATTGGGAGAGAAAATAACGATGGAGGAACTACTACAAGAGCAGGTTATGTCAAAATAACAGCGGAAATGCTCAAAAGCATGGTCCCAGGTGGATCTAATTTACTCCTAGAAGTAGTAAACAAAGCGTGGATGGAAGAGGTTATACCAAGTGACTGAGAGAAAGGAATAATAATACTTAGTCATGCACTGAAATTATATGAGCAAATACTAACTCAAAGATTGACTAAAATAATAGATGCATCTTTAACAGAGTCGCGAAATGATTTTAGAAAAGGACGAAGTATACAAGACCACATTTTCACCATCAAAGAGATGATAAACAAAACCATACGCACAAGAGGAAGAACATACTTCGCATTTATTAATTTAGAAAAAGCGTTCGGTCTAGTACCAAGACAAAAAGTATGGTATATACCAGAAGAAAGAAATATCCCAATCAAACTCAGGGGAAACATAAAATGTCTGTATAAAAACACGGTCAACTATGTTATAACGAAGAATATGAAATCAGAAGAATTTGCTACAAAAGAGGGAGGAGGAATGAGCCCTGTGCTTTTCACACTGTTTATGGATGATGGCTATTAAAAATGCAGTCATCCGGTTAAATGTCTACATGTGGGGTATAGGAATTTACAGAATAATTTGCAAGTATGGAAGGCAGTCTTAGAAGAAAATGCAATGAAAACATACTATTCCATAAATAGGACTATCATAAATAAGAGAGAGGGATCTGAAAAAACCAAATTGAACGTATATAAAACGATATATAGACCAATACTCACATTTGGATGCGAATCATGTACATTGACAGCAGGACAAAATACAGGCGGCAGAGATGAGATATTTAATAAGAAGAATAAAAGTATTAACGAGACAGGACAAGGTTAGAAATGAGGATATAAGAAAAGATTTAGCTCTTGAGTCAGTCTTGGAATTTATAGAGCGTAGGCAATTGAGTTGGTGGAAACATTTGCAAAAAAATGGATAACGGAAGACTTGTAAAAAAAATATGGAGAAGCAAGAATCCGGATAAGAAGAAAGAGGGGGAGACCGAAAGAAGATGGGACAACATAATAGCAAAAATTCTAGAAAAGAAAGGAAAATCATGGATGCAGGCGAAAAATAAGCACAAAATAAGAAATTGTGGGGTAAATTCGTGCATGAAATGTAACCAGACAATCCCGGCACTTAAAGTAGAAGGGAATATGATTATTTATATTATAAGAAATATAACAATTTCAAATCTACTAATTTGGCAATAATATCTTATTTTGCTGATTAATAATATATCCTTTTAAAGATTTATACATTTCATTCAAAACAGTAGCCCTTGAATTAAAGGCCAAATATTCTATTTGCTGTATCTTGAATATATTTTAATTTATTTATTACATAAATTTAAGGTATTAGACATGTTGATAAGATAACAAAACTTACGAATGAGATGCAAAATCCTAAGTAACGAGCTATGAAGGCTGACATTTAACAAGCAATAACTATAATTTTCCCTTATTGCTATTCTGAATATAGGAAGCTTGTATGTACTTTTTAACGTGAATGTAAATTGTAAATGCAATTTTATTAGAAAGATACAATAAAGTTGCACTTGTTTGTAGTTTCAGTTTCCAATTAATAAAGACTGGAACGAGCAATATTATTGCATTTTTAAGTAGAAATATAAATTAAAACTAAATTGTACTGATATTCATAACAAGTATAGATTATTTCCTTAATTTTCCATTTCAATACTAGTATCAAGAAATTAGCACCTTGTTATAATGGGGTGCCTAAAGTAGCTTTCAATCGTGCTTATTTCAGAAGTTTTTATTTATCAGTAAGGAGAAAATTCTTAGGACTATGATGAAGGGCACACTAATAAAGCAAAAAATTACATTTACTAACCTGAGAGACTTATATAATTTAAGTCTCGGTAATCCATTATATCAAATGACACCAAAATTTGGGCTAAAATTCCCGACAACGCCTTCCCAGTTAAGACCGCAGACCTGGTATGTCCAGTAACTTGTTGATAAAATTCGTTGGGCACTTTCGCGTATATGTAAGTATAATAAGCGACTTCGGTGGCCAAGAAAGTTCCATAAAATCCCTAAAAAATGTATTATACAGTTTCACGAAGACAAAAATCCTATGAACACTAATCCTGTTTTACAGAAAATATGCAAACATGGATATGTATAAGATACCTCAGTACTTTTTAACTTCATTTGCAGCACCAAAGGGTGCCAGTGCAATATATTTTAAAAAGAAGGCATTTTTTATTTAAAATTTGGTGTATTACACAAAACTTAAAATAAATTAAAATTAAAATAAATTGAAATAAAAAGTTTTGTGCATTTCTTCTTAACATATAAGAATAGAACAGAGAGTACAAAGTTTACAGAAGAAAGTTATTTGACAAGATTCAAGTATATACAACGAATATTTTATAAATATTATAAGAGCACTGTATAAAATACAAAAAAGAAAACACAGAGTGTAAAGTGATGGTCACTTATTGTTAGTAAGACTACCAAATGAATATCATGTAATAATCGCGATCAGAAATTTACCCAAAACAAATATTTTCACGGATATTATCGATATTTATCAGGAGGTACTTTAAATAACTGTAACGTCTAAATATGTGGTGCAATATGTGCAAATCCGTAAATTTATAATTTCATGTCCATTAATTTATGTATTTTAATGTACCAACATTTGATTTGAAAAGTATTATAAGAAAACATATGTTTATGCCCTAAAAGTATTGATAATGGTTTACATGTAAACAGGTAGCAGCAGATGATGTCTTTTATATCAGTACTAGTCATTGATAACGAACAAACGGTAAATAAAGTCATAGACTTATTAGTCTTAGGAATCGCGGCACGTCACTCAGACTGAACAAAACTTAAACACACTCCACCCCGCACAAATATACAGGGTGAGTTTTTTCTGATGTTTAGCATGGGGATATCGGAAACCAGCGGAGATAGGGAGACGATCAATGGGGAAACAATTGCAGTTTTACGAGCGCAATCGAATAAGCCGTTTGTTTTTTCGAAAAAATCCGCGGCTAACTTCATATCTCGAAAAAACTGTTTTCTTGTTATTTCGTTTAGTGTCTGCAGCTCTGTTATTATTAACTTTAGAAAAGTGTAAAGGAGAAAGTTGTAGGTAAATATGTGCTGAATATCGAACTTTTTATTAAAGTTGTAATTTTTGAGATACGACGAAATATTTGGTTTTTTAAATGGAAACCATAGTCGGCTATAACTTCATAATAAAGGCATCTTTCAATGCTTCCAATGATATAACACTTGACATAATTCTTTTTACAAATAAATAAATTTAAATTTTAACCTTTTAATTTCTGAATTTTTCACGTAGTACCTAAGGCTATGGAAACAATTGATAGATGCACATCTGGTATGGTAACAAAATACAAGATAGTTATTACAATTTTTCTTTTAATTTCGAAATTATAATCACAATTATTTTGGTGTGGAATGTTTATTTTGTTAGAATTACGATTTTAGATAAAAGTAATTTCTGTAAAACTAATAAACATAGAATGACAAACGATAAATTGAGAAGGAATAAAGATAATTAAATTAAAATACAACTAAAATAGTAATCAAACAACGTAATTAAAGTATTGTATTTAAAACCAAACCAAGTTTACCATCATAATTAAGGCACATTTTACATCTTTTTGAAACAGAATTTGTTGCTTTTCTAGAGGAACGTCCATCAATATTAGCAAAAGCTGCTAGTACAGCGTGTCTAGGGTCGTCTAATGTATCGTATGATTTTCGATACACCCTACCTTTTACCATTCACCATAAATAAAAATCTAACACAGACAAATCGGGGGATCGAGTTGGCCATGCAACCGGCGCGTTCCTTCCTATCCACGAGTTCGGAAATGCTTCATTTAAATGATTTCGTAGCGTTTTCTGATTATGCGGCGGTGCTCCATCGTGTTGAAACAATTCGAGCATGCGACGAGTATGTAAGGGAAATTCATTTAACATATTATCAAACTCGTTCTACAGAAAGTGAAGATAGCAATCAGCAGTTAATGTACCACCAAAAATGTACGGACCAAGAATTGTTGAACCAATGACGCCGCACCAAACATTAAATCCAAACTTAACTTGGGGTCTCCGCTGTTCAACATAATGCACCCATAAATATTCGTTATGCGCATTAAACATGCCGGAGTTTGTAAATCGTGTTCCATCCGCCCACAAAACTTTAAATTTAAACCGCGAGTCAGCTTCACAGATGTTATTAAACCCAATACAAAAGTCAATACTCTTATTGTAATCACCAGGGTGCAGTGTTTGTGCAACTGGTAATTTAGGATGAAACCTATGTTTCTTCAGTACTTGTACAATAGTACGTTGTGCCCTGCCTATTTCTATTAAAATTTGTCGAGTTGAAATCGAAGGACTTTGAATTACACGTGCCAACACATTTACCTCCGTCTGTTCACGAATGCCTCTTGCGGTCTAACTTAGATTACAGAAAGAACCGCGCTCCCCAACTTATCATACAATCTCCTAGAGGTAGTTAGAGAAGGCTGGCGACGATCGAAATACTGCTCGAAATAGTGTTGTGCAGATTGTCCAGCATTTTTATGACACAAAATGTAACACTGAACCATATCACGCTTTTCTAGACTAAAATCGTGTTGCTACTTTACGAAACCTTAATCAGCGTTAAATGAAAACTAAGGTTAGTTTCACCTGCAAATAATTGTCGTTTGCATCTATCAATTGTTTCCATAGCTTACTAAGTGAAGAGTTCAGATATTAAAAGGGGAAAAGAGCTGTATTTATTTATTTATAAAACGAATGATGTCAAGTGTTATATCTTTTTGGAATCATTGAAAAACTTTTCTTTTTTTATGAACCCGACTATGGTTTCCATTAAAAAAACCAAATGTTTTTGTCATACCTCAAAAATTACAGCTTTAATAAAAAAATCGATGAGACTGTCTTATTCAGAACATATTTACCTACAACTTTCTCTTTTATACTTTTTTTCTAAAGTCAAAAATAACAGAGTTACAGGCACTAAACGAAATAACAGTAAAACAGTTTCTTCGAGATATCAAGTTAGCCGTGCATTTTTTCGAAAAAACTCAGCCTATAAAATACGTATACAGTTTGTCTGTATTTATGCGGACTGGAGTGTTTTTAAGTTTTGTTAAGTCCAAATAAATTAGTAATAAGAATATAAAGATAAGGAAATACATTTTTGAAACATTGAGAGTGGATGAGCTTTTGACAAAATTTATATAGCAGACAATTTTTATAACAACGAAAACAGATTTTAAATAACACAAAGGATATATTCAGTGGGGAATTTTCTAACAATTTGCCTCATATCTGTCTAAAATTGTTAACGAATGGGACCAAATCTTTTCCTACTTGTCCAAATTTCATATAGAATTTCCAATAAATCAATGACCACATCATTAATTCCTAATATATTTGGGTTAAAACCAAATGGGAAACAACGGCATTTTTATTTTTACTTCAAATTTTTGTCGTGCATGATTCGCGTTGACGGCTTTACAAATTTATTTTGGTGAACGTGGAATGATCACATGTAAGGTCTTTGCCTTCTACTTGGTATAAGTATGTTATAAGTACGTGCGTATGTGCAAATGGTTGAAGGATATATTTTTTTTTACAATAGTGTTCCGCAAGCTGTTCTTTATTATATATGGGTTATAACTATGATTTCGTATCAATTCGAAATTTTTATGGTACAACTTTTAATGATAAAACAAAATAATGTTTACAACTCGTCCAATTACACCAGTTTACTATAAAAAATCAAAAGTTTCAATAATAATTGGTACGATATTATAAAGAACAGCCAATAAGAATTATTACCGAATTACACAGAAACCTATCAGCAGAGTGACAGGTGTTCATTCATCATACAATCCTCAATGCTATTCAATAACCAAAAAAATGATAAATTAATAGCCACTATACATGCATGTTCTACAAGCCCTTACACAAATTTAATGGTGATAATCAAAATTATTACCGAATTGTAACGTGTTATCGATTATTTGCCATAACACAACTCCCTTCGGGAATAAAAGCTTTTGTTCTTAAAACAAATATATAATATGGGAAATATCCACAGTATGAGTTCTATTACGCAACATTTTGAAATTCGCTCATTACGTATTTTGAAAGATAAAGAAGTATATCTGAATATTATCTTGATTGATAAGTAATTATTTAAAGAATCCTTGTTTGTTAACAAGGTGCAGCACATTACATTAAATCAATGATGTTCTTTTATAAAATTTCTTGAAATAATAAAACATATGCAGAACTCACGTACCTCAACTATCTGTAGCTCCAACAGAGAATATGTCCAAAGTAACATTGACCAAACAATAATACCAGATAAACCAAGAACTATAAGTAACGGCTTATACCGACATAAATCAGTAATTAAAAAAACTATAACCAGCTGCGTCAAATAGCTATAGGTGGCCACAGGATAAACATACCGAATTACTTCTTCAGATGTAAGATTTCTCCATTCACCACTAAAAAATTCGTATACAAACGGGTCAGAGGGTCTCATCTCTTTTAAAAAACCAAAAAGACATAACATTAACGATATTTTTAGCCAAGATTCCATGTTTTGTTTTTCTTAATACGGATCAAATTAGAAGTTAAACAGGAAAATACACCTTCCAAGTGTCAATAAGTACATAACGCGAAACTAAGTGAAGTTTTATTACGTATCTCGAACCATATATTCTATTATTGCCACGGCTCTATTGGCATTACTGCCACTCAAATGCCCTCTGATACCCAAACGGAATAAAATTGTTCACTCGATAATAGCAATCGCTATAATATTTATTTGTACATTTTAAGGGAAGAAAATATTAAAAAGATGTTTCTTACATCAAATATAGTATGGCGTATAATACTAATTATTTCTAGTTAATTCATCAATGAAATATTAAATTTAACTGTAAATTGGTTAAATATATAAATAACTAAATTAGTTTATCATCCATCAGCCACGTTTACACCTAATGCCATTTAGGGATTGTACGATATTTGTAATTATTCAATATAGGGAAAAATAACTGTAATGTACGATAACCAAACAGAATTCCTCATTATTTTTTTCAATTCTAAATTTCCAAGAATAGAAAATGTTTTGAACTTACAAACAATTTTAAGATGCAAAATTGAATTTAATTCACGCCAATTATTATTTCATACTATCTATATATGAGACGGTATAAATAGGTAGTATAAAATAATAGGATACGGTGGCTTAAAATAGTAAAAATAAAAATACCCCTGCCACCCTGATGAGCGAAGAAGTCCAGATACGTATTTCGGCAACAAAGTTGTCATCTTCAGCAGAATCTACAAAGAAAAATAACGTTAGACGTAGCACTCTGGGAGATATGCACCGCACAGGAACACCACCTCAATAACACTACTTCCCCGCTTACAGTCTATGTCTATATATACTACCAAATCGCTCCGATTCATCACGTTCACTGAACCGTAACACGAACCATAACAAGTAATTACATCGTTGTATTTTTTTTATGTTTGTTATTTTCATAATCCACAATATATTACCTGTTGCTTCTCTTCCATTGCAACAATGCTCTGTTAGATAATAGAAATATTATTATTAAGTAGATTGTTAGGGTTCAGTGAGCTTGGCGAAGTACGCGTAATGACAGGAATAATTTGGTAGCACAGGTTATAAGCCGGAAAGTAGTGTTATTCAAGTGGTGTTCTGTGTGGTGCATATCTCCCAGAGTGCCACGTCTAACATTATTTTCCTTTGTCGGTTTCGCTGATGATGGCAATTTAGTTGCCGAGATACGTATCTGGAGTTCTTCACTCATCAAGGTGGTAAGGGTTTTTTTATTTTTCAGTAGATAGTAATTAAAAGTTTGGAAATTGTATGTTGGACTAAGAATATCAAAAAAACTGAAAGTGCAGCCTACAAGCATGTATGACGCTTTTAACCATAAACAAATATGTATGAGGATTCCGTAAACAAAACTTTGAACTTAAATCTTTTATTTGCCTAATATTTCATACGATCAGTCCATGAGTACTATCAGAACTTCGTCTGTATTACTTACAAATAGCTTAATATCTAATACTACTTATAAGTCTTGCTGAGAATTAAACCCAGTGGCCGATCTCCAGTTATTTATGCTATTTTGCCTCTATATTTATTACTAAATTACTAATTTCTTCTCTGCTAGTAGGTACATGTTTAGGTTTTGGTGTAATACTGTGTTTATTATAGCTATACCACAAGACATTTGGAGGACTTTGCTTTGAAATCGTTGTAAAGTCTCCAGATTTGAGTTATTTACTGTTCCGGGAGTATTATGGCATATGTCCAAATTGAGAATGGTTTTGTAGACTAGACGCCTGTTTTTTCTAGTGAGTTTTTATTTTCTTCATATTAGCTAATGGAATTTTGTGCACAATTATTTTCGTTTCGGCAATATGTATATGTGCGCCATGTCAGTTTCCTGTCCATATGTATTCTCGAGTATTTTGCTATGTTCTTCTGTGGTATTGAATGTCCATTTAATATAACTCCTGGACACTAGCGTTGCTTCTTGGAGAATGTCACGTGGATGGATATTGTCTCGTTAGATTGTATTCGCCAACGTTTCAACCATTTTTGAAGTCGGTTTAGACGAGATTGGATATATCTAGAAGCTGTAATATGTCATCGTGTGTCTACTTTCTGGTAAATTTTCTGTATAAATTGAGTGTAGCCATGGGTGTTCTGTGTAGTGCATATCTCCCAGAGTGCTACGTTTAACATTATTTTCCTTTGCAGATTCTGCGGAAGATGGCAACTTAGTTGCCGAAATACGTATCTAAGTAAGGGTATTTTTATTTTTAAGATGAAATTGTTGTCACCACATAACCTTTTGGTGAAACTAGGCAAACGATTTTGTTAGTAGAATGAAATATTTTCGTTAATTTAATCGCAAAATGGTATTGCTCCGACATATAATTTTGTTCGTTCAAACGTTACATTTTTATGAATTGACAGTAAAGGAGTGTTGTTATAATAACATCGAACTGTCAGTATTGAAAATAGTTTGGTGCAGTGAAAGAGTTGAGTATAAACATAAGCACTCCCTGAGACACTACAAGCAACTAGCAAGCTCCACTCTAATAACATATTTGGTCGTTGATGTTTTTTTAAAGTTAAAGTTAATATGATGTGGTGCAACTGTATGTTCTTAAATGAGGTAGATGCAAGGGTAGAACTCAATCCACAGGGTAATTTTAAATGTTGCACATAGGCAGTCTTCTAGCGGAACAGTCCATGTACTGACCGAGCGAGAAGTGTGAAAACCCTATATGCGCCACATTGCAGCAGTTATACATGGGTACAAGAGCCATTCACTTAATCTATTACAAAGCCAGCAAAAACGATTGATATGTGCCGCTAAATTTTTGGTTTGGTTTGATTGAAGTCCTAATGCAGAGAAAGGTCTTTTATATACCTTAACACTACGGCCTTGCGGCCTATTGTGTTACTCTGCATTCGACTGTTTTCCAATTATTCGAACCGTTCTTCCTCCCTGCTTCATCAGCTTCAAGTTCCTTTCGGGTATGCTCCGTAATGTGTCTATTGCACTTACGACCTCCTATATAAAAGATACACTTGAAGTCTATCCGGCTCTGCCCGCCAGCAATTTTCGTATGATTTTAAAGTGTCATAAAACGAGAGTACAGTAGCGGCAGCTTTTCATATAAAACCTATGAACGGAATTTAAGCACAACTAACGTGTGTTACTGGTCACATACAAAAAACACCTTAAAGTGGCGCTCTCTATGAAACAAAAATAATGCCTTGAACTAAAGATAGGCAAGGCCGGCTGTTAGATTGAAGGTCTATATTATATTTAGCAGGCCGTGGCCTTGGTGGCTTGTGTCTGGCGGTGTCTCCTAAATTTGGCATGTCGTGGCGCATACAAGTGATTGGGACGGTTCACAACGAGAGATCAGTGATGAAAGTGGGTTTAGCATTCGGAAGGACGCTGACGATGCCGCTGACGATATTTAGGCAGAAACTCCTGCCCGTCTTCAATGCATGCATTCCTTTCATTGCTTTTGCTAGTATGGTGATTTCAACAACAAATAACATGGACTCATAAAGGCATTTTATTGATTACTATCAGCGGTAAACTCGAATGACAAATAGGGTGTAGCCAATCCACGAAATTAAATATGAACTAGTTGATAACCAGTCTAGGAACCTTTTTGATACCAACCTCAGACACTTGAGATTGATCACTGTGTATTCCACAAAAAGCCTTTCAAAATTTAATACCTTTAAGATACGAGTTGGGGCTATTTTAAAACGTAAACGCGTTTAATACTAATATTACAAATGGGGGATTGTGAAATCATTATATGCAAATGTAAGTATCAATTGTTTCTCGTTAATCATTAGCTTATATGCATGACCTTATCATACAATCTTATATGTGTGCTGCCATCTACATATAAATAGAGAGGACAGCGCAAAACAATTACAGCTCTCATGAAATAAGAAATTTATTTTTTATTCAGGATGTACAAATATTTATAAGCAAGTCATCTTTACAGTACTTGAATAGTATGAAATGTATAAGATAATTTTTATTATTTAGTTATCAATAATCGTACTTTATATTATTCTGAACTCCGCAGATATTAGAATGTTGGTCTATCGTAAAATAAGTAGTAAGTGGAATATTATATGGTAATTTATTTAATTCATGATTTTAACTTGTTTGTGTCCTGAACCTTATTCAAAACATACACTTTTAGGTTATGTATTAAAAAATGTATGTTCAGAACAGCAAAACGTTATCAAGAATTGTTTACGCTCTACTTCAACGATTCCTACTTTAATCCATAACAAGCAGTCCATATTGAAGAAGTCAGAGTGGAACTTACATGCAGCAAATGGAACAGGCATCCAGAGACAATGCAACGTACCATCTTCTTTTGTAATATACTGCCCATATTCAAATAAAGTAGATGAAAAGACACAGGGAGAATTATCTAACGCAGAAAAGTTAAAAAAGATTGTTAAGGAATATGGTTCTACCGTAATTGTTTTTCACATAGGAATATCATTGATATCCCTAGGTTTATTGTACGCTGTTGTTTCAAGGTAGATAGGACATACACATGTGTCCCAATTTTCAAGTTCTTATATTTCAGTGGCATTGACTTGACAGTAATTCTTCAACAAGTGGGCTTTAGTGATGATAGAATTGGTAAATTAGCTAGCAATACTGGTACATTTGTGGTGGCATATGCAGTTCATAAGGTGTTTGCTCCTGTGCGAATTGGAATTACTCTTACAGCCACTCCACTTATTGTTAGGCATTTACGGAGCATTGGTTGGTTAAAGAAGTAAAACATAACTGGGCTGTTATGTACTATTATCACTGGTCTAAAAAAACTACAAGGGTTTATATATAAGAGTATCTCAGCTAATACTATGTGTTGTCAAATGGTATTCATAATTAGAACTTAAAGCCCTTTCACTGTGTGTAGCCCGACAGTCATGCCACCATTGGCAAATATACTTGTCTCAAGTAGTGAAGGGGTTAAGATAAAAGTCACTTACACTTTTGAAATCATTGCAACATATATTCCACAAAAAAAGTGCCCTAAACTTTTTAGCACTTTTTTGTAGTGTATATATGTACTTTATTTAGTGAAATATATCCTTTATATTTTTATATACACATTTCATTACCCCAACTTTAATCTTTAGCTAGCAATATTAATTTGTATGGGCCCTATAATTGGACCTTCACAGTTTCAAATTTTCTATATGCTGTAGTGCATAGTTGATTGAGTCCCGAATGCAGAGGAAAGGTCTTTCATATCTATAATAGTAGAGTGGTGGACAGTATCGGCTGGACTACCTAGAGTGTCAAACCTTGAAGTATTTACTCTGCATTCGGTTATTTCCTGATTATCCAAACACGACAAGGTTTAGTAGTGTGTATCAAATCCTTTTCCGGTATGCCCTGCAGTGTGTCTATTGCACCTGACAAGGCGTTTTTCCGATGGCTTAATGCGTAGCATTCAAAAATAATCTGAGAGGCTGTCTCCTCCTCTTCATTGCATAATCTACACAGCGTTACCTCGGTGTAAACTCTCATTCTGTATAGATATCTCCTTAGGTTGCCGTATCCAGTAAGTAGACACGCCATCACCCTAATCTGCGTTCTGCCAAGGCACAGTATGTCAGCTGCCAAATGTTGTGCTGGTTTCCTCATCATCTGTTTGCTGTGTTTCTGTCTTGCTTCATGATTCCAGTGTTTTTGGTGTTGTTCAACGACCCACTCAGTTACCGCACCACGCGCAACAGTTTTTGTGATCCCGACAGCTGGCTCAGGTCCAATGAAGGTCATTTCGGAACCTTTCCTTGCTAGCTGGTCCGCTTGCAATCCCTCCATGTCCCGGCACCCACATCAGTTTGACTGTATTGTGTATAGCCAGGTTTTGAAAGTCTTATAGACAGTCCGAAATCAGCCTGGAAGATATCCGAGAAGATGCCGATGCCTTTAAGGCAGCTTGGCTGTCCGTGAGAATGTACAGCGGTTTGCTTTGTGGTCCCTGCTGCACACTCTCTAGCACAGATTTGTGTTGCACAAATTTCAGTTTGAAGCACGGAGGCGTGCTTTCCCAGGCGCACGCGTAGTCTTCCTTCCGGATTGCCCGCGAACCTGAGCTCGTTTTCGATCCGTCTGTATGCCAGTATATAGTCTGCTGCGATATTCGTTTCAGCCTTTCTCCCCATCCGTCCCAATCTGTCATGACTTCGAAGGTTTTGTTGCAGGAGAGTTTAGGAACCACTGAGTCGCAGCTCATATCTAACACGAGATTTCACACAGGCTATTCCCAGATTTCCAACTACCATTGCACATTAGCCTATATGCTCCCATTCTTGACCCCCCCCCCTCCCTCCCTGATATAAATATCAATAGGGGGTAGGTTTAGCATGGTCTCCATGGCTGCAGTCAGTGTGTTTCTTCTTGAACCTGTAATACAGAGGCATGCCAATCTCTAAATTCCTATAAGTTTGGCTGTTTGCCTCTGATTTGTCTTTGGCTACCAAAAGCAGCCATAGGTAATCACGTGTCTCACCACTGCAGTATACAACCAGTGTCACATGCGTGGTTTAAGTCCCCATGATTTTCCTATTGTTCTGCGACCCATCATGAGTGCTATTTTACATCCTGGAATCAAGTGCATGACTGCATAATAAGCGGAAAAAAAGTATGATAAACACACTGAATCGAATCACTCCTCCCTCACAATAGATTAGTTTCGGGACACGTGTTTCGACACCGCCAACCGCATGACCACACGACCGTGTCGGTACGTCGTAAAATCACCTACAAACTTATAGGGATGGTAGAAAATAAAATATAGATCTTTCCCTAGTACAAATGGTTGAAGTTTTTGTTGTTAACACGAACAACCTTATCTGTGGTTGTTAAGAATGCACGTGTGAATAAGGTTGCAAACTCACTTATTACCAGGCACATGAAACAAATTGCTCTTGACCAACATACTAGTCCATCATTAACTCTTTCATTACTCATGACGAGTGTAATCGCAAGCGAGTTCAATATATTATCGTCAGGGATGTTCTAGTACGCGCTCTCTGAGAAGGAGTTTCCTCAATTTGCGCCAACAGCCAGTGGCGGGCGCATAAAAGTTTATACATAAAATAAATAGAAATAAACTATAATATATATTCAAACTCTTACCGTACTAAGGACCAACTGCCCCGGACTGATAAGTAAGCGTGCAAGCCACTAAACCAGCAGCCCATATAAATAAGGCATACCTTATTTATATGTTATCGTTGTATATCGCTAATAGCAAGCATATTCAAAACCTAGACGTGTAGTTTTTATTATAAACCATATGCGCAAACTTGTTAGATATTATTTTCTTATGTCATTGTAGCAAAAATATAATTTATGGAAATAACAATAGACCATGCAATGCAGTCAAGGTTAAAATGAAATTAACAATAATACTGTTTAATAACTATCATTATTATAAAATATTAGTCGGCTAAATCACTTGATATATATTGCTATTTTCAAAGGATGGCAGCGCTAGTCATTAGGCCCTGACCTTCCTGAAAAGAGAATAGAAAAATGTGAAATAAAGCAACTAGTGCAAACTCACCAATGGTATAAGTGTTATACAGGTATTAAACAAAGGCGTTATTGATGGTTAGTTAAAATAGCAAAAAATATAAAATTTATGAGAAGTATATTATAAAAAAGTGTATACAAAACTAGTGGAAAGTTGAGTGTTTGTGGAGATTCTAAGTACATTGAGCATTCAAACATCTATAAAACAATATGTCTTAGAGGAACGGTTCCGAATTAATATGAATGTAAGTTTGGTAAAATAACTAAACTAACTCTAGTTTACGACTTAATTGTAGTCACATTATTAAAGACTCCGATCTAAAAGTGTCGGAACCGCAGTCTTAGAGCACATATCTAGTTTTCAATAACTGTCCAATTAGTAAGAAACCAATCTACAATTATTTTCTATACTAATTTTTTTGTAATACAAATCAACAAATAAAACAAGTTAATACTGAGATTCCTATTCACTTATAAGTTTTTTTAATGTCCTTACTGCTTTGTATCCAAGAAGCTAGGCCAATACTTATGTACAAGGCAGCAACCGCGATGTGGTAGAAACCATATACTAAATACTGATCTCGAGGATAAAGCGGTACGCCTAAATCGCCGGATACAAAACAGAGCGTCAATAATGTTTGAATAACTAACGCAACCAACGTATTGAATCCAAACACTAATCCGTAACTATCCTCCATGATATATTTCGCGATTTCAGCGCTGGCAATAGTAACCATGAAATGATAAATGACGCCATACGAAACATAAGCGGCGTAACTGATAAAAATCTCTTCAGTTTGTGAGCTGACTATTAGTACGGCACCAGCGATAATTGAGCATATAGATAAAACCAATTCTCCTTTATGTTTCCAATCGGTTTTCAAAATTCCTGCTAGCAAGGCACCAATAGCGCCTAGGATTGTTAATACGGCCTCAACAGCACCGTTGTATATATTCTCTGAATTTGGTTTGATTACAGCCCATAATGGTTGCATATATGCTTGAACGTGAATGAAACCGCCAGTCGCCAATGCCCACCATATCGACCATTTTAGAACGTGTCTGTTTGAAAATGAATTAATAAAATGTTTCTTCATTAAACTGAAAGCAGTCTTGTATTTTGATGCTGTAAGTTCTTGATTTTCTTCTAACATACGATGGAAATAAATACTTTTCGGGACGTTCGGTAAAAATATAGCCCATATTGTAGCGATCATTAGCGCTGAAACAAAAAAAAAATACATTAACAGATTGCTTTCTACAAATATTTATAACACAAAGAATTAAAGAAGGTTAGCTCTTATAACTTTGCTATAGATTAAAAAAAATACATGTAGTATTTGGTATAACCAAACCCAAATAAAAGGAAGTATAATTACGCAAAGAATTAAACTAATTGCCAAGAATCGAAAGAAATTAAAAAAAAATAGTTTACCAACGCGGTGGGATATTATATTAACAGCGCTGCAACATCCAACAAGCAAAAATACAATGTATCCCATATCGTCAATGCAATAATATTAAAAAAAACTATAATAATACAGGGTGTTAAAAAATATGCCACAAATTTTGAGGAGGATAAATATGTAAAAAAGTTTTAATGAACATTGGTCCGTATATGAACGGTGTCGGAGATACGGAGGATTATTCCTTTTTTGTAGAATTTGCGCAGTTTTTCGCTTATCGCCAGATCCCTTATGTTCGTGTTTTTTATGACTACCCCAAAGATTGCGTGATACCGGCTCATTGGGGAAACAATCCCATGATTCCGTGGGATCAAGGTCGGTGTCCACTCCCGGGGCGGAAGAGGCAATTTTAGCACAGGTAAAACAAAATCCGGATAATGCGGTAGGAATTAGTGCCCTTCTTGTTTGAAGAAACTCTCACGAGTAGCAGTTTTAGCTTTACCTGTATCATGCGTAATGAGCGCAGGTCCTAAATCCACCAGATCATCAAGCTAGTTTCTTTTTTTTTGCCGCTGGTTTCTAGACAATGATGCTGAGGGTCCCAATTTTGTTACCGATATTTGTTTTACTAATAACGCCGAGTTTGCACGAAAAAACCGTCCATTTGCGGACCCATGTTAATTAATTCTTTCTGCATATTTTGGGCTACGCCACCTCCTTCCCCTCTCCATCCTCCCCTCTACCCCAAAGTTTGTGATACATTTTGTTTAACACTTTGTATAACCTTTAATAGTAATTTTCACTTTATGAAATTAAAAATAAGTACTTGTATTGAAATTAAAAAAAACAAATATCCCTTCTCAAGAAACCAGATATTAACCAAAAGATTTTCTTAAAAATGACTGAATAAAAATTCTGTACCAAAAAAGTAATAATTTTATTGGAATACGTGTAAAAATAAAAAATATCATTAGCACCTTGAGCAAAAGAACTCTGAATACGTATTTCGGCAACTAAGTTGCCATCCTCAGCAGAAATCTACACAATGTTGTTAGTGGTGTCCTGTGTGGTGCATATCTCCCAGAGTGTGAGTCTGCTGAACCGGAATACGTATTCAGAGTTCTTTTACTTATTAAGGTGGTAAGGATATTTTTTATTTTTAATTCAAGCCAATGTATCCTATTATTTTATATGGAATAGGTGGTCAAAACAATTACCTAATTGAAAACCGCAATACCCTAATCTATCGATAATTTCTCTGCGAACATTCGACAATGTTTGGGATAATATGTTTCGCAGGCAATAATAATAAATTAACTGCAAACAGCAAATATAATTGAAATATAAATACAAATACATTCCATTTGATAGCCAATATATAACTAAAGTATCTCTGGTTTTCACCTATCTAGCAATTAAGCGTAAGCCCGACTTCGCCCTCCCACCCTTCCACGAACATACTGACTGCTACGGGTGACTATAGATTGAACTCTAATACTGTATATCCAATCAACATGCATGCGCTCATCGATTTCGCTAGTAATGTGCATACAGTGTGGAAGCAAACGATCTGGCTATAGGAAACCATGATTCAGGTAGTCGACTAAGAATAAGCGCTCGCCTGCAAGTCACACGTCGAGCTAACTAACAACTGTTCTAAATGTGTACTTAAATAAAAAACAAATAAACAAGAATTCTTAATGAAAAAAACATAACATAAGGTGTAATAATTTTTTGAATTAACTAGAGTTCCCGTGGTCTCAAATGCTTAAACCGTATTACTTCTTGTTGCAATGCTTGATTGCAAATAAATCATGAGTAACTTCTTCCGAATTGGTACCATTTGTGGTTTCTCTTGACCAGTATACTAGTCCATCATTAACCCTTTCACTTCTCAAGGTGAGTATAATCGCAAGCGACTTCTGTAAATCATCGTCGGCGATGATCTGCTACGCCCTCTCTGAGAAATAGAGTTGCTTAATTTGCGCCAACAGCCAGTGGCGGGTGCGTAAAAGTTTACACATAAAAATAATGGTCAGAAATAAATTATAATATGTACTCAAACACTAACCGCATTAAAAGTGATCCGTTAACATTCTGCAACCTTAGATATGTTCCCACAGTCGTTTTAGCAAACCGAGTGCGGTGTGAGGAAAAAGTGTTTATATGCAAAAAAACGAACGTTCTACATCTAGTGACATTTGCGTAATTAGAATAATCTTTGGAACAACTTAACGATTGTACGTAGCAATACTCTAACCACAGAATGTTTTCACGATCTGGTGTTTCGTCCACGCATAACCACAGTTTTATCTTTCAACTCCGATTTAATTCTTTTTTCAACATGTTCACGAGCAGAAACGGTAAATTACATAAAATAAAGGTAACACATATGTACATGAAATTTAAAATCTTCATAGTGTCGTATGCGACTTTTTTTTGAAGAATGCTGTTTGCTATTTATATGGCGTTGATAATCCCTTTTGAACTGACACAGTAAAGGGATACTACAAACTACACATTGAATTTTAATACCATCATAATTTAGATTCGGCATTTCTGGTATAAATTGTGTAACTATGTGCAACATTTTCGCGACGCTACATTTTTAAATGTAAATGAAATAGTAACAGATCTCGTTGAGAGTCGCAGTTATACCAAGGGTTGTATCGAATTTCCGCCACTGCCCGTTGGCGATAATGAGCAACTCTGCTACATATAATAGGCCCCACCTCCCAATGCTCCTATTCCCTCTCCAGCGCGCATGCGTATAGGAGGTACAGCAGCTCGCATAATTCTTACTTTTGCGCGTACTCTTTTTAACTGACGAAGCCCTTACGTCTATCCCACTATATACACAAAATTCATATAGCCAGTGCGTTTCCATCTCGGGGATACGTTATTAGTACTTTAATAATAGATAAGTATTGAGGTGAAACTTCGCTTACTACCGCGTTGCTGCTCCTTCAATGCATCGGGGCAAGTGAACTCTACTTAAAATATATTAAAAAACTGTAGTCACACTAGAAACATCGCATCGCGAGTATGAAGTTAATATTACGTAATCTCAAAATTATGGCGTAAGGCATGTTAATATATTACTCAATTTTAAAAGTATAATAACATATTTACCTAATTAACTTGTAAATTTAGCATTCATACATTTTCTAAACAGATATCATAGGATAATTATAAGGAAGAAATATTGAAATTTAATATTTAAGCAAGGTCATTAACTTATTGGTACACTAATCTCATAGATATTGTTAAGGTTGCTTTTATTGTTACCAACATGAGAACAATATTTATAACAATTTTTAAAAAAATTATTACAAATAAAGTAGGTCCCAATTCGTTGAATAATCAGCAATTTTAAATTATTTTTTCTAAAAGATTTTTAAATTTTTTTTTTTGTTTATAAATAAAGCTTTTAGTTTACTAACCTACAAGTGAAATGTAATTCAGTTCTTTATAATCCATCACTGCAAATGAAACTAAAACTTGAGCCAGGATGCCCGATAAAGCTCGTCCAGTTAAAATCGCAGCTCTGGTGTGTGAGGTAACTTGCTGGTAGTACTCATTGGAGACTTTGGCGTATATGTACGTGTAGTAAGCAACTTCCGTTGCCAAAAAGGTTCCATAAAATATCTGCAAACAACAATATTTTGTTACATTATTTAATAAATAAAGCAGGAAGTTTTGGGCAAAGATGGGTAGAAAAGGACGGACTTGTATCATGCAGCATCTGCAAGATCGCCCGCTTTAAACCCCTTTGATTTCTTTCTTTGAGGATATTTAAAATAGATCGAGCTCGAAGGTTGTTGCGGTAGAGATGTCGTGAAATGAAGAGGGGGCACTTTGAATATCTCATTTGACTTATTGCCTTGTTTGCTCAAAAATTACATTGTTTGTTTGTACATAATAAGGAAGCGGTGTCAACACAAAATGTTTCGTATCTCGAAACCGTCCATCTGCGGACCGAAGACTATTCTGCATATTTTGGCCCATATTATCCCTTCTCAAAGTTTGTGACACATTTTTTAACACCCTGTATATGCAACATACTCCTCATTGTTTTTACATTTCAAAGAAATATAGTATTTTTGATTTTATCGGGTTGCAAACAATTTGTGGTAGGTATAGAGTGCGGACCATAGATAGGGCCACCTGAGAAACAAGTTGCTTATTTACAAAATCATCCTCAGACCGGTTCTGGCCTATGGTGCGTAAGCGTGGGCGCCCATGGCCCAAACTAAACTGAAAACTCTCGAGGATCTTCAGAACAGGACCCTACGGCTGGTCGTAAGTGCCCCGCATTTTGTCCGGAACGAGCAGATTCATCGCGATCTACAAATTTCAACATTCTCTGAGTTCCTCCACGATACCTTAAGTTCTGCCTGGGCGCGAGCCCAGCGTAGCGAAAATCCCTGTGTTCAGGCGGTCGTCGATCCCCAAGATCGACCACCCCCCTTGGTAAGAATGGGGACGCCCGGCCGATCTCATCGAGTTGGTTCGGTAGGGCTCTCTCCAGCCGTGCGACGACCGCCTTCGTAAATTGATTTAGATAGGTTCATAAGAATTAATAAACATGATGTTTAATAAGAGAGATAATACTAAACTTACGAATATCTTTATTTTTTCCTATTTTTTTCCCTTAAATTTTCCCGTGCGTTGCGAAATTGAGTAGGGTATCTGATTCTAAGCAAATTTCCACCGGAAATTTTCGATGTCCCTTATAAATTAATCCAGAGAATTGCATTACAAACAAAGTAAATACTGTACACGTTATGTATTCTCATATTTCAGAATTCCATTATGCATAAATTATTCATAGCAAATATCGATCTAGCTAATCATTTCATGAAGATTAATAGTAGTAGTAGATTTTAGGGATATAATATTTATGCACATATTATATTGAAGTAGTATTTCATTATTAATATTAATAGCTTACACGTTTTATACGAAAATGTAAACAAACTAATTTTTATTATTATTGTAATATAATAACGGTTAGTAAACTAATTATAACTTCTCATTCAAGGCATTAACATTTTTCATTTAGTTGCCTTGCTTTGTGGACATTTATAAAATCTATATAAAAATGCTTCTAAACCAGGAAACAAATTCCCGAGTTAAGTATTCTTATAGTTTCCGAGAGCAATGGCTAATTGGATTAATTTTATTATTGCATTTGAAGTAATGATATCATCTTTATGTTCAATATTTTTTTAGTTTATTTATCCAAATCAGTTTTTTGAGACATTGTAGCACATGCATGGGCAATTTCAATTGTGTATTGAAATTAATTTCTTAAGGAAAATAATATACGCTAGACATGCTATAAGTTCTGCTATTATTTGTATTGATAACATACAGAGTGATGTTAAATGTCTCAGGACAGGTTTAATTTCCCGATACAGTTTTTAGTGTATTTTTCATTTTCACTCAGTGTTATTCAAGTAATATTTGTGTGGTGAATGAATAAGTGTAACCGCCCGCTGCACGTTCTGTAAGTAATGTTATAGTGATGCCATAGTAATGTCATAATTGAACGCGAAGCGGTTGGTTACACTCCTGGCAGATGCACGACATTATGGTTGGAGCTCATAATATAAATGCAACAATAAAGTATACCTAGTTGTCATGTCGGACCGGGTGGTATTATTTTTTATTGACATACAGGATTTTTCATTATTTTGGTATCGCCATCATTGATGTTACGAGGAAGCTTTGAATATAACTGAAATATTAGCAATTTAATTTTCTTGAACTTTGCGCAGGTGATTCGGCTTGGGCTTCGTCACTTAGCACCGTCCTCAAATGTTATAAATCTCACAATATTCTTGTTAAATAAATAGCTATTATTTCGTTAATTAAAAAATATAAATGACATAATATATTTAAATGTGTATTTGTCATATGTTGGTACATATTTGCATGCATATATCAAGGGTTTTTAATGCATAATTGTCCGAAGCCTGACCATAATTTTATTAATTGTTCAATTGGTTATTCATTTCCTGTATTTCTGATTATTATACATTTTTTTATGTTAAAAATGCACACAACTAATGTTATTGTCATTTAACCAAAAACTAATATTGTATTAATACTTGTGCATATTTAAACTCATTGTAAAAGAGGATCATTTCGGTAATGACCTGCAATTACAATATGCAGGCACAATATAATGAATCACATGAGTTCGCTCTATGCATTCGAAAAATTGCTGCACTCGCTTTCATCCCAGTCGAATCAGTAGCGGGCCAATTTGACGAGCTCATAGAAGACGAAAACTTTCCACAAGATGGACTGTCCATTGCGGATTATTTTGAGGCCTGTTATATAGGATGAAGAAACAGAAGACAAAGGCGAGCGCCTCAATTTTATATTGAAATGTGGAATGTGTATAATGATCGCCACAGGACGAATAATAACATAGAAGGCTGGCATCGCGGTTTTCAAAGTACTTGCGGTAATTTATTTCCAAATATATTTCAATTTACAAATATTTTAAAAAGACAACAGTCTCTAAACAGATATGAAATTTCACAATTATTATTAGGTGTTAGACCAAAAATTAACAAAAAATATACTGTCATTTCCACAAGAATTAAAAATATTGTAGTAAGTTATGGTAGGATAGATACCATGGAATACTTGTTAGTCATTGCCCATAATTTTTAATTTTAAAATATTTTGTAATATGAATTATTTAATAAATATTATTTGGAAAATTATCTATTATTTTCTGGGATGAAACGGTCGGGGGCGAAACGGTATGAAGGCGAAACATCCAGGGGTCGAAACGGTATGAAGGCGAAACATCCAGGGGGGAAACGGCGGGGGCCAAACGGCCAAAGGCTAAACGGTGGTGACGAAACATCCCATAACCAGTTTACAAACATACATGCAATGAAGTGAATAAATTCCCTAGAAATTAAACTCAGAATTCCTGCCTAGTAATTTCAGTATTTCGAAAAATAGCAATTAATACTATTTAATATAATGTCTGAAAGATTTTTACAATACAAATTTACGGAATTTATTTCCAGCTAGCACTCTGTATAAAGTACACATGGGAATGCATGAACAATTATACAGTGCTACTATCGTACATTCAACTTCCTATTTTTGCGATATATTCTGCACTATATATATTCTTCACTTGTAAGATATACTGCACAAGTTACTAGTTACAAAATGCTTAAGATAAAAACTATCTAACTCAATTTACTATCATATGCAGCATATATGTCATTATCCTCATTATCTAATACTTTTACACGTAGTTATGCTACACGTAAATAATGCAGAACTCGGTACACAATCTAACGCACATTATTAGCTATCGTATCCAATATTGATCTTACAGGCCAAAAGAATTTGAATTTCTCATGATATTGGTTCATAAATATGTACTGATGCAGGTGTTCGCTATTCAATAATTCAATTGTAAATGTATTGTACGGAATAAACTTCAGAATATCTAATGCGTCTTTAAGAGTGGGTTCGTAAAACCATAATTTCTGTATATTAAAAATTAAATTAATTCATGGCTAAATCAAAAATTCATATTCCAGATTTGTAAATATGAAAACGATGGAATGCTACGTACATCCACTATAAAATTGCCTATACATATTTACAGAGTTTGCTGTAATCAATTTCCATCTTAATCCCTTGTTTCCTTGTGGTTTTAGTAAACCTTGTGGCATTGCCACTAGGAAGTAAAGGATCACTAATCTATATACTTGTTTTTACGCACCCATCAAAGACTATATGT
The DNA here is from genome assembly GCA_031763485.1 of Osmoderma eremita. NCBI lineage: Eukaryota > Metazoa > Arthropoda > Insecta > Coleoptera > Scarabaeidae > Osmoderma > Osmoderma eremita. Next base: position 56,882 of record JARFOC010000735.1, on the reverse strand, counting down.
AATAACTCGAATATAGCGTAAAAATCAGGGTTGATAAAAATCAGGACTTAAAAAAAATCATCAATTTTTATTTTATTTTATTATTTTATTAAAAAAAAAGTGTTTTTATGTGTTTTCAACATTAATACTTTATTTTATTTATTTTTCTTGAAAAAGTACTGATAAAGTATTGCGTAACAATCTGAAATAGGTAAAAAACCAATAAAATATTTGTTAACGTGTTGAACATGTGGAAACTTATAAATCGCTCTGGACCTTATAAAGCTCCCGTTTGTCAAAGGTAATCTTTCGATGTGGCTGAGTGAAGAAGATAGTATTTGGAAATATTTTGTTAAAAAACTGTCATTGGCAAGGTGATGTCGCCCTATCTATAAAAAATGCGCGAAATAATTGGGAAACCCGTAAAAATTAAATTCAGTCAAATAATGGTGGTGGTGAAAATTAAAATATAAAGGAATCCCTACCGCCAAGATAAGGGAAAGAAAATGAAGAAACTGTATGTATACAACACAAAAAAACTAAAATTTAATAAAAGTGGGAGTTTGAGTGGCAGTAGCAATATTGATTTTGGTGTTGGTTGCTCCAGCAGCAGTAGCACTAGCAGCAATGCTCAAATTTTAAGCTCCTCTGTCATTAGGACATGTCGAGACAAGAAACAAGAATTGGACAAGCATTTTTTACAACTAATTGTAGCTTTAGGTTAACAACATAAAAGTTCAAAAAGCAATTGAAATGCTAAAGGCAGGATATGTTGCAACATCTAGGTCTAAGTTATGATCGGTTATTTTAAAAGAAATAAGACAAGGACAAATCAAAATATTGTAAAAATCTATTAGATAAATCAATTGGTATGTCTCTTGATGGATGGCCAAATGTTCATAATGAAGTAATAATTTGTGTAGTTTTGACAACAGCTTTTGTTCAAAAGTATAGATACATCAGGGCATCCACATATATCTGATTATCTTACAGGTATGGCCAGTGATGTAACAAATCCGTGAAACACTGATCATAATTATAAAATAACTAGCTACTAGCTTTGTCATATACAACGCAGCTAACACGAGGAGGATGAGAAAGGAAACTTACAGAACATGGATGTTCTGCCCACACACTCAATTTGCTCTCCAAATGTTTGGAAATTAAACAAGTAAAGGAACATGTAGTTTAAGTTGTAAAATATTTTCGCAGTACCCGTTTGCACAATGTTTGGTACAAAGAGAAAGGGGATAAGAAACGAATATTACCCCAAGATGTTCGATTGAATACACTCTCGGACTGTCTTGAAATATGTCGGTGAATGGTGGAAATTATTGCAAATTTGTGAAGAATAGAAAGATGACTTTGATCCATGATTCCGAATATTTAAATTAAAAGAATGGCCGAAGGCATTTTAAAATTATTGAAACCAATCTCTGTGACACTTGACAGAATTCAGCAGAAACGTGCCTGTTTGTCTCATGGAGTTGAAGAATGGAAACAAATAGGCACAATTTTTGAAAGTTCTGAAGAGAACGTTAAAGAGAAATTTATGAAAAGATATGAATAAGGTACAACGCCTTTTCACTTTTTAGCTTATTTGTTTAATCCTATTAACAGTAAACATGGATACCGGTGTTGTTAACTCAAGAAAAAAATTCGGCTTTAGAAATAACTTCCAAATATTATTCCTAGTATTATTCGGGTACAAAATAATATTCCAATTTTGCATAAAAGTACGAGTGGCATCTTCTGTTTGAAGAAGTCCAAATACGACGGTAATCAGATATTTTCCACCGGGGGCTCCCCGTCCTTCCACATAAACCGGGAGCGTCTTACCAACAGTAGCATCTTCCCGTTCAGATGCCACGGAGGAAATTTTGGCTTTGCCGATATCCTCGAACATCGTAGACGCTGACGTAGAGGAATATACAGAAGATATCCTGCAAGAAACGCAAGATTGGGCAAGTTCTTTTATTCAACAATTGACGGCATCTGTGCCATCAACGGATGCACGTTAATTTATGGTGGTTGTTAATACAACTCTGATGGCTACAGATTTAATGTGAATTTAGAAACCCTTTGTTGGATGGTTGCATACTGTGGTTATGTTTAATCTAACCTATATGCCAAAGGCGAGCATTGAAATATCGCTTAAACATGGAAAATTGTTTGTTGTCTGCAGCTATTACTGCACCTGTGTAAAAAACCATTAATTTTTAATTTTAGTTCATCTTCTGGCGTTGTTGCTCCATTATTTAAATCAATGTGTACATAACCTCTACAACTATTAATCAGATCCATTCACTATTGCAGCAGATGGAAAATTTTGATGACGTTCAAGATGAATTTAGAAACTTGTTGGCTGGATTATTATTACGTCATATCACAAAGCATGTTTAGTTTAGGAACTTTTTGGTAGTAATTGATGCCATCAGGGTGCCAGCATGTTGAATTAAGGAACTTGCCCATTGTTTCTTTAGCCAACCGGATGTCGAAGAACCTCTTACGAGTAGAAGATGTCCGATATCACCATATCAAGGATTGTCAACCAGGAATCCGTTGATTGGTGGGAGGTATCGAATTACCGAATCCCCAAAAAGGGAAGAAACGTTCCATCCAGTTCATAAAATCGCTGAATCGAGTGAATGTATCATCAAAGGGGGACAACTTGGGCGGGACAAATGTTCTCTATATCTTCAACACCCTAGTCGCACGGGTGGCAACCCCAAAATTCTTCAATTCTCAAGAAAGTGTTGAAAGGATTCGTCTTATTTCCAGATAATACCAGAACCCATCAAATAAATTTGCTTACAACTTTCGCATTTATAAAAATAGCTTTCCTTTTGTTGATGCAATAGATTTTTATGGTGTACCCAACTTGGCCGTAACTTTGACTGATTTGTCATGACCAAGGGCGTGAATGTAATAAAATGTAAATGCAATAAAATGTTGGAGATCTCAGAAAAATGTACCGAAAATTAATCAAGTATAGTTCCAATTTTGTGTGTAACTAGAGATGACTTTCTTCTCATATGAGCTGTCCGTGCAGAACTAAGAAATGGATTGGGCAATGAAAATGCACCTAAATTAGTGCTTCTTCTTAAGTATTATAGTACATACCTCATAAGATTAAAAAAAAATAACTTTTGTTAAATTAGTTAATCTTATGAAGTTTGTATTTTGTATTATTAAAATATATTTCGTTTTCCTACGTTAATTCACTTCTTTCTTTGTATTTGGAAAATATATTATGTAATATCATGCATTTATAAGGGAATAAAATATGTAATCTCTTAATTGTTTTTCTTCGTAAAAGTGAAGTTATAATTACATATCTACATATATGTATGTAATATACTAAATGGAGACCAACAAATACAGTGATTTCCATCCTAAAATGAAGGAATAAATTTATTTCCAAAGTAATATAGCCAGAAACAATAAATAAATAAATTGCCTATTAAGTATGGTATAGAGAGAAACATAAGGGGCATATTTATTGTATACCAGTATTTGAGATCACGTCAAAATTGCCAAACAAAAACTAACTACGGAAGAAGGAAAGGAACCACTTCGCACTACGTTAATTCAATGGCAAAGAGAGAACATTTATATATCTACAAATATTGGATAGCACAAAAGCAATGGTGTTGTCCAAGCAAGAAAGGCAAAATCAATTTATTCTATTGTAAATAGAACATAACAGGTATATACAAAGTAGAGAATCAATATTATGTAGGTACATAATAAAATCGGTATGTTGTACGGAATGTGATGATTCTAATAAGATGTGCAAAGCAATAGGTAATGGATAGTTCAAACACTTTATTTGTGCCGAGAAAAAACATTCCCTTGTTTTCTGCTATGTTACATTGACAAAAATTTACTTTGCACTTCGTCTCTTTAAAAAAACACATTTTTTTATATTTTTCAAACGGGCATCCCTTATTATTACCAGGCCTTACGAGTACAGAATAATAATCAGTACGCCCATATGAGTTTAATAGGAAACAAATTGAGTTCAGTTAAAGCAATTCATTCATGTAGCTAAAAATAACATACAAATATAAAAGGAATATAAGTGCCATTGAAGTGAAACAGAATTAACAATTGATATATCTATGTACACGCATAGTTTACAATAATTTAGGTAAAACTGTTTACGGATTAATTAAACCAGATAGTTAACCTAACTAGAAGATTCCATTTCATTGAATGTGCGTGAACGTCACTAAATAAATATAAATCCACAATTTATTTAAATTAAAACACTGTGTTGCTGAGTACTATGGTTCAAAATTGAAGTTGCTGGAAAAGCTTTGTTTTATTAATCGCAAACTGTGCCGGTTGTATTACATTATGATCATACATACATGCATGTATTGCATAATGTGCAAACATGTGTTGTATGCCTGTGCAATATATTGCCTATTTGCTCTTGTTTGAAAGGTTAATGATCCTGCATTATAAGCATAAAATTTTACGATTACATATTGTTAATGCTTGTCTTCATATTAAAGTTTAAAATATACGTTCTTCATTGCATCATGGCAATAGATATTTTACATTCAAACAATCACAATAATATATCAATATATTTAACAAACCATGAAGACGCGGGGACCTCTATTAATTTGTCCTTGGATGTTACAATACCGAGAAATTTTAATTATATGGCTAGAAGGACCAATGTCAAACAATGGGTGCGGATTTATGTAATCACGCAAAAAATCACAAATACGTATATCGGTTAGTTTATAGTTATACATTTTTTCTGGAGCAATAATTATAGTCTTACATAAATTTAGATATTCCTCAAATGAATGAAGTACAAAAAAAAACGTATACTGCTATAATATTCAATCACAACTCTTCAATTACCTTGAAAAAGGAAATTACGCAAATCAACAATGATAAAAATGAGGACCCAATTCGATTCACTGACGCAACAATAACAATATGATTTAGATGTTTATTTTTCATCTGTTCGAAATAACACACTCCATTCCAAAACATATATCAATTTTCACATACTTATAAATTATGTGTTTGTGGACATGTTGTCCATTTAACAATATTATTCGAAAGGTATAATAATTACGATTTTTCTACGGAAAAGAAAGCATAAAATTGATGTTAGAAAAGCTAAAAATGTATAGTTAAGGTCGATAATAATTTGGAACAAACATTAAGAAGATAATGAGAATTTGTCGAAGAACAAGAATTGGTACTTTCCATGTTATTTTAATATTTTAGTAAATAAGGCAAGTGTACAAAGTGTTAAATCTACGTAACACAAAAATTACGTACGTAAAATAAAATTGCTTTTTGCACGTGATAAAAAATAATTTCGTCCACCAATGAAATCCCATATTCGTTTGCCAATGATATTTTCAGAATCCTATGCAAACAGTGGACGGTTAAGCTCTTATCTATTTTGAAAATATTTTCAAACATTTGCGGTAGTTATTGATTTTCGTTTACATTAAAAAGCACATTTAATGAAACTCATTTATTATTTGCTTCTTGTTTAATTTAAAGTTGATGACAGGATCGCAATACGCGCATCATAAAAAAAATTATATTGTTTATTAATTATAAACAAATAAATAAAAATTGGTCTAGTACAACAATTTGTAAATAGATATGAAAGCTGTCATTACAGATAAAACTGTTGTTATATCATAAAAGTATGTTAGAATTGGGAAATGTGCGGTATGAAAAATTAAAATAGAAAAAAATCCAGAGGTTATTCCCCGACTAGCGTAAGGATATGGAACGGCTACTTTCCTAGATTTTTGAGTGGCAAAATCACGAATGACATCTCCCAAGTCTATTTCTTCAAGCACCTGGCTTTCAATGAACATCACGACGAACTGTTGAATTTTTTTCTGAAGAATTGTAATTCTCAATTCACTTTTGATCCTTTTCAGTTTAAGAAAGACCGTTCTCCACTACAGTTGTGACCATTCGTAGTGGCAATCCATAAAAAGATTCTAATTCCCGTTTTAATATTCGGAAAGGCGTCTTCAATAATATTTTCTTTTAAAAGATGATATCATTCTGAAATACTCGTAGCCTCTTCACTCTCTCTATTTCGGACATCTTTAAAAGATTCTGTTAGGTGCATTCCATCTCAAAACTTTTTTTGCGCTAATATCACTTTTTAGCAAATTAACGATCTAGTTGACCAACCAAAGAATTTATCATATCCTAACAGTAAACATACGTATATACAAACTAGTAGTAGAAGTATACGGAATGCCTGGAATTTTTTGGATACTGATTCACTAATACGATAAGTAATTTTTTATACCTAACTCACAATTCAAAATTTTAGATGTTTTCTTAGTGAACAATTACAGTATTGTATTGTAAAAATTTAAATTTACATTCGAGAGAAACGGCAAGAGTTTTCACATTCAAGCCTTACCGAAAATATTATCAGTACATAATAGATTATCGCCTAAAAATAATTATGTATAAATATCACATTACAAATAACTCGAATGCATTCACAGATAAATTCGCCTGCATATACTGTTAAAAGAGCAGCTTATCTTACGTAATATATATATGCGCTGAAATAATACTCACTTGCCAAATATAAATAAATAGGTGTTAGATAATAACCATCTACAGCACGTGAATAGATCTTATCTAGGGTAAGTGATCAGGCACATTTAGTTGGCTTCAAAGTGTATGCAAAGTGATGCAATATTAAGAAATAAGTCTGGAAGTTGAAACTTATCACTATAAAATGAATACATATACTGGGTACTAATATATACATATGTATAAATTAGGCTATTTCCTCCCAAGATTGAAGAAAGGAAACTTTCTGACTTAAACTTGAAAAATAAAAATACCACTTCAGTGCATGATGCGCTGGTAACTTGCCAGGCAAATGTTTTAACAAGAACGATTTATTTGAAATATTAAAAGAGTAAGTTATTGTGTATTCTCTTCGTTATATTTGCATAACGAGTATTACATAGCAATAGATTTATTAATAAAACGGTTAAAAAGACTTGATACGATAAAAAGAAAAAACTAAATAAACCAAACGAAAAACTAACTCAAATGCTCGATTGGTAAGAAATCTAGTATTGCAAAGTAGATACGTCTGCAAATTTACTGATTTTAGTTAATTAAATTCATAGCCCTTAAGATATTTAAATTATACCGGGCAAGGATTTTTTTATTAATCATTTAACATAAATTTCAGTTTCAATACTAGATACACCTAAATAATGAATTAGAAAAATTGAAGGCTTAAAAAATGGCACATAATCTTATAAAGATTAAACAATAATACTCATTTTGGGAAGTCATATATTGCTTATCTTAAATTCATAATCTTTTTGTTAATTTGTATATCCACTACAGTATTTTAATTATACCGAAATTGGCATTATTACTTCAAAGGGTCTTATCAATAGTTAATAAAGTGCTATCATTTATCAATACAATGCCTTACTACTTATATAGGTATTTTTTAATACACGCACGGTTACCAAGTTATTATAATAAACACAATAAAGTACATGATAAACATACCTCTAATATTTGTAATTCCAAGAGAGATTTCGTCCATAGTAACATAGCCCAAACAATAATACCAGAGATTCCACATACTATAATTAATGGTTTATATCTGGCTAAATCCGTAATTAAGAAAACTATAACTAATTGCGACAAATAACTGTAAGTTCCCACAGGATAAACATATCGAGTTACGTCTTCCGATGTAACATTTCTCCATTCTCCAATTAGAAATTCGTAAATAAACGGTTCTGATGGTCGAATTTCTTTTAGAAACCCGAAAAAGCATAACAACAATGATATTTTTAACCAATTTTGCATTTTCTTATTAAATACGGTTAGAATTATAAATTAAAAACGTCGAAATACACTTATGAGATACAAATGAGTACACAATGAAATGTTGTCATTGAAGTATTACTGTGTACTTCGAGATCTATTTCATTACTGTGCTACCGCAAATTGAAGCAGCCAATGACATTACTGTCATTCAAATGTCGGATGAGGTTATACCGCGGGTTATACTGCCTAAAATTGCAAGTGCATATAGCCATCATTAGAAAATACAGTTTTCTATAGAGCACTAGAAGTTCTAGTATTCGTTCATAGAGGACAACCTATGTGTTATGAGTTATAAGATTTGAAATTTGATTTCTTATTAGAAAAAGAGTATAATTGACTATAAATCACAACGTTAAGGTTAACCTTGAGTTAATGGATTTATATTGTAACTTTTTGACTTTTTTCAACAATAACACATACACATTAATACATCAGATGCGTAATATAAATGTATGCACATTATATTCTTTGGAATATTAATCCCAGACAAACAGAGTAACTTCGGTTGCATAACCTCTTCGCATACCCCTTGCGTTTCTGTGATACTTTCTAACCTATTTGTTTATTGATTTTGTCAAACTGCATGTTTTATATTTACCATAACGAATTAATTTAGAACATCATATGCCACCAAAAAAAGCACCGGCCAAAGCCACTAAAAGTGGAAAAACAGAAGAAGCTACAGAGAAAGGTACCTACTAAATTAATAATATGAATAGGACTGTGTTATACTAAAATACAGTACCTGAGTAATGCATTACAAAATAATAAAAAAAATTACTCATGAACTGTATATAGGAGATCAAGCTTGACTTGCCTACTTGGCTAATCTATTGATTAATAATAACATTTCAAAATATTAATCGTAACAATTAGAATTGATCTGAACTGTAAACAATTTATCTTTGAGCTATGCATTTATGTCTTATTTCAATAATATTGTAGGTGGTAAAGAAAAGAAGGGGGGTACAGCAGTTAAAGTTAGGCATATTTTATGTGAAAAACAAGGAAAATGCCTTGAAGCACTTGAAAAGCTGAAAGGGGGCCAAAAGTTTCCAGAAGTTGCTGCTGCATATAGCGAGGATAAAGCACGGCAAGGTGGTGATCTAGGCTGGATGACTAGAGGTTCCATGGTTGGACCATTTCAAGATGCTGCATTTGCTTTACCAGTCTCAAATCTAAATAATCCTATTTATACAGATCCACCAATAAAAACTAAATTTGGTTATCATATAATAATGGTAGAAGGTAAAAAGTAACGTGCTGTAATAAGGTTTATATATTTCAAGTGTAAAATATAAAATGTTTATAAAAAAAGAACAGAAAGACTATTAAATTACCAGTAACATATTTATCTATAAACAAACACTATATACATGTAATAATTTATATCACAGTGTGATTAATACCGTATTTATTCTAATAGGCGCCCCGGCATTTAATCATTTAGGACATCTATCTTCGCGGCGTTTAAAAGAGGTGCTGCATTTATTAGAGTGCCGTGTTTATTTCAAATCAAATCAAATGTTCATTTTTATTTATTCTTTATTCTTGCTATCCATCTTCAAAAAAAATTGTATTCCAACTTCGTTTTGATACAAACCGACATCGTTTAAGTATCACGGTATCACATACGGCATTCAATCTGAACGTGGTTACCGGGGATTCCCCTAACAACTTGACGTTGATTGTGCGCACTTCGCATAAAGATGCGCCGTCTATTAGAATGTGGGGGTTATTGGAATAGCGGCGCCAATTAGAATAAATTCGGTAATCAATATTTAAGTTAAAAAACATGTATACGGTTACAATTAAAACTAGGCAGAAATGTAAACAAAAATTATACAAAATACACGTGTTTCTAGTTTAAATTAAATCATAATTGATCCACTGTACAAATAAGTACAAGGTTTGTTAACATAGTAATAAAGGTTAGGAACCAAACGGAATACTAAACTTTCTAGTTCACAAAATTATCCCTAGATACCTTTATCATTATGGGGCATTAAGATGTTATTTTATGGTTACACCTCATACCATAAATATTTTACTGCTGTTTTCACCTAAACAATTGTGTGAACTACTCAAACTGCAGCATATAACTGCAGGACTTCTCTGATCCACTCATCATCCAGACATGAGTTTAAATTCCGAGTGCCGAAGAAAAACATCAAACTGGCTCCCAGATATGTACGAGGGATGTCCGGTTACTAAGGTACGTTCGCGCTACACATCCCCTACGTCGGGCCGATCAGATTGAAACTTGCAGGCATTTTATATGTGCTGCATAGGTGGTTATTATCATTGCCATAGGTTCAGTGCAACGTGTCCAGTGGCAGCCGCACAATGTCAGTTCCGATCGAAACATACTCCAAGTTTGAAGTCCAAGCGGTCATTCGCTTTTTGCATGCAAATAATGAAACACTTACCGAAATTTATAAAAAAAATACTAAAGACTTACGGAGAAGGCGTTAACAAGTTAGTGTTTGTGTAAACAGTTCAAAAGTGGACGCGCAGCTCTGAACGATGACGGTGTACGAAAAAAAACCATCAACAAAGAAAACGGATGAGAATCCAGACCTGGCTGCTTCTGATTTTCATTTGCTTGGGCCGTTGAAAACTTATTTGTCAGGAAAAGGGTTTGAAGACGACGATGAAGTTCAAGAGGAAGTACGGCAGTATTTTACAAATTTGGATCGAAGAGGGTTTACAGAAGCTTGTGCCTCGCCGGGATAAGTGCTTTAACATTGGCGGCGGTTATGCTGAAAACTAGCTAACAGTTCACGCTTTCACTTAGTGTATGTAAATAAAGTAGTCTGTAATTCACAAATATACCTTAGTAACCGGACATCCCTCGTAGTTTATCTTACAAATGTTACTGCTTTGAAAATATTTATTCTTATTGCCCTAACAGCACATACATATATAGAGTTTACAATTATGAAACATAACGCGTCATTACCTATATCATCTCTCGACAACTTTCCTCAAAAGTTTTAAATAAAACCTTAAGGGACTTAAATAACGTTATATTTGAAAATAGGTTACAAAATATTCCATGAACTTTTACTTAACATGTAGTTCATTTTTTCCTTCACTTTTTTTTAAAATTAATTCGGTGTGAAAGTTACCCATATTATTTTTTGTAATTCAATTACTCTAAAAATTGCACTTTGTTCTTAGGTAGCATACATCGGAAGAGATAGGTTGAACCACAAATCTTGTACAATTTTTTGTACGTTATGTTAAACAACTCTTTGTACGCCCATGTAATGAAAACAATGAATGTAATTTTGCAAACAAACCCGAATACATGAAACTGCCTGGGGTCTAAATGATATATCACAGTGTCTCACATAAACTAAGCTCATTTTAAATTTAGTTATAACATGTGTACTGAAATATGATACGCAATATTTACGTATTTCAATGCATAACACATTAGTAGAAACTAACATCAATAGAAAAACTATGTACAAAGTGGCCGACTAATATTTTGTTTCAAAGGTGTGACACTATGCTTATAAACGCTGCGCAAACTTTAAATTTAGGGGACTTTTATAAAATGTAGTGTTGAAGTAAATATTATATTACTATACATATGGTCAATGGTTAGTGTCATGGGCGAAACGCAGATGTGGCCAACAGTCATTTAAAGACGACCAAACAAATATGGAGAGAGCAAGAATGATTGTCTTGTCTGAACTTTGCAGCAAGATTGTCTTTCATTGTCTTACCTGTTATATATATATATATACATATATATATATATATATATATATATATATATATATATA